>CM060098.1:15920814-15941011 GCA_030522485.1 Stenchaetothrips biformis | reverse complement strand
CGCTCTACGTTGATTTCGGTTTCAATTTCCATTTCGTTTAAGGTTTCCCTTTCGCTTTGTGAAGCACATTGGCTGTACAAACACACTGAAGTGGACGCTCTCTATTATGAACCAGCGACTTTATCCGTATCCTGGTTGTTTATCCGTATCCTTGTTTTTGGTTGTTAGAAAAAGTGGTAAATGATCTTCTCGCTTGTTTTGTTGACAGGTGCTGAAACGGGTCTCCCGGGTGCTGCAAGGCATATAATTGCCTGTTACTGGCAGTAGAGCAACTCCTTGATTGTTTATTTTCAACATGTTTGTATACTTTGATCTCAGTCTATCCTCTGTATTTTTTGTACCTTGAAATCAGGCCATCCTCCATATTTTATATCTTTATGTTCGTAATTTTTGTTGTAGGATGAACCCGAAGTGCATGCCCCTCCTTGTTCATTAAAGAAAGACTTTTGAATATTAGTTTTTTCTGTCCTTCAATGTACTGATCCCCGGGGTTGGGAAACGATTTGGTGACCATGTGTCTTTTGCCTTTGAAATGGGACTCCAGGAGTCTATGGATGCTGAGCTATTACCCATATGATTCTTTCTCCATTTATCAAAATTCTATTATTTAATCAATTGATATTTCGATTAAAAGTTGGCGAACCAACGTTCAATACGAAAAGTCAGAGAAGCAGAAAACAATACACTGTAATACTCAAACACAAACAAACGTTCCATGCAGATGGCCTCATGCGGAACTTCAGATTTTAATGAAATATGTTCAGATTACGCTTAGCTTTTGAATTGAAAACTATTAAAATCGTACATGCATATCAATTTACAAAAGGAAAGTTGCGATTAATTTCGCGGGCACGCTTCACACTACTGTTGGTACCAGTCCAGGGTGATGTGCATTTGGCATGACTTGTGCTGCACGCCACAAGGTGCCTTGACGGGATGACTAAATATGGTGAAAGATTCATCTTCGCCCAAGTCGTGACAGGCCATGCCCAGGCACTGCGCACATTCCGACGGATCATGAATGGGGTCCCCCACCAAATGCAGACGCGGGTACCGCCTCAGGACGCAGCGGACGGCCACGCTGTGCGCCCACACGTGCGGGCAGTCGTCGGGGAAGTTGAAGCACAGCTCCTCCAGGCGAGGCAGCACCTTGCCGTCGAGGGTGTCGAAGAAGTCGTCCGGGAGCGGGCCGGCCGAGGTCCAGCGACACGAGGGCGCTCCAGGCGGGTGCAGGGTGGCCTTCAGGGGGCGCACCGGTTCTTGAACCAGCCTGGGGTAGGCGTCCGGGTAGTAGTGGAAAGCGAGGCGGCGTAGTGCTGGGGTAGCGGTGCCGGAGCCCGCCAAGCTCAGCACCAGGTTGACGGCGGCGGCGCGCTCCTCGTCCCTCGGGGTAGTTGAGGGTCAGCTCCTCCAGGCGGCCGACGGCCTCGCGCAGGAACGCCTCCGCCCCGGTCAAGTAGGACCGCGTCAACTCGCTCATGGTAACGTCCAGGTTGAGGGTCTTCAGCGCCGAGCAGTCCAGGGCCTCCATGTCCGCCAGCAGGGGGCACTGCAACTCCCGCAGGCGGGGCAGGTCGTTTAGGAGAGACGCGGCGCTGCGGAACGCAGTTTGGAATTTCACGACCTGGGCCAGAGAGAAAACACTGTAAAGAGTCCATTGTACCCTCAATCTCTTCCAGAGAAAGTAAGGCATAAATCAACAAACGCAGTCTGGAGCAAAGGTCTACCTTGTTCTAGCTACAAGGTGAAAATAAGCACTGGGTGAAACATTAACACTTTTGACAAAACCACTCGCTCACAAAACAAAGGCATTAAAACCGTGCCCATGTAGGGCGCAAACGATTTTATAGGCCCTTGGACGGGCGTGAATCATTAAATGCACTTGGAAGGGGGCTTGAAAAAGTATAGGACTTCCAAGCAACATTTTAATGCCCTTCAAAGGGCATTGGGTCATTATGCCCTTAAAGGGTGTGAAAGACGTCAAGACGTGTTATGCCTTGTGTTAGTTCTTATGCCTTCTTATACCAGTGCAAAGATGTTATAAAACAAAAACTCTTCGTTAAGATAAATTTTAAGAAGTGAAAAAAGTGACAATTAAACATGTTTAATATTAGTGTCAGACGTTTAAGTTCCTTTCTATTGCATGGACCTCATGACTAAGAGTTGGACCCCACCTTATTTTAGTTTCTGAGTTGAGGATGTTTACGGAAACTTAAAGTTGTTTCTCTCAAAGTCCCCTCACCACTAAAGAGAAGCAACACAGCCGCCGGATTCTGGCATAAATATCTACTTTTGCATACAAAAAAGATAGCGTTGCTTTTTTAAAAAAAAATAAAAAAAATCTCTCCAATTGAAGAAAAATAAAAATGGGCCAAATACAATAGCTCTTACGACCTCTTCTGGTTGATATTATTAAATGTGCCAATGCTATCTTTTTCTTATGTATTCGAACGTTCAATCAACAAAATCTAAGGTTTGGTTACTTTTTCCTTTGTCGTGTGGACATTTTGAAAGAATAAACGACTAAAAGTTCACGTAAAACCTCCGTAACTCAGGAACTAATAGGAGTTGGGTGCGCCCAACTTTAGGAATAAATCCATGTAATAGTTGATGAATTTACAACACACAAAGTGAACTTAATGTGACATATATTTCTCGGATATGCTAGTTTCACTTTACAGTATCCTTAAGTAAAACGGCCTGAGCACCCACCTCCAACGTGGGCGCGTGCCCCCCCAGTTGCAAGGGCAGGTACGGATCCGCGAACTTATTCTGATGCACCAACTCCCGCAGAGCCGGCGGTGGAGGGATGGTGTACCCCACAGCCTGAAGAAGACCCTTGACTTTCCCAAAGTCAGCAGAGACTTTCAGCTCGAGCTTATCTAAGCCTGGAGAAAAAGAAAGTCCATGAACTGCCTGCAAATGTCCACGTGGATAGTTTTCCTGCTACGCTGTAAACACTCGCATTCACTCATCCAAGGATAACTGTGTTTCCTTTGCACTGTGAAGCACCATTGATTGTCAGCTGAACCATATACATTGTGTGCAGTGAACACTGCATACCTGCTATGTATACGGCAAATACTGTATAATACATGCCATGAATACAGCTAATGATGCGTACACACCCATGAATGCAGTAGATGCTGGGGACATGGGATGCACACATCTAAAAAATGCATTAGGTTCATCAGGTCCAGCTGTCGAGCACACACACACCATTTACTGCATAGACACACACTAAATCTTATGTGCAATCTGTACGAGACATCACAGTTTTTGGTGCAGATGAACTTTTCGTACGATTTTCGTACGAGAATCTGCACAAATTTCCCTATTTTTGTACAAAATCTGCACAAAAAACTTACTGTGATGTCTCGGAGAAATTTTTACATAAACATTTAGTCTGCAGGCAAGGACGCAGAATTAGCTTTATACATGGCATGTAGATAGAATTTGCTCTACAGATGGCATGTATGCAGTATTTTCTGCGTACAGTAAATGCACATCAGCTGTCAGAGTGCAAACAGTTCAAAAACAAACTTGTTCCAGTAAATCTTAAAAATTGATCAAATTTCGAAGGAAAGGATTCGTCCCACGACCAATGAAATGTGTCAACACATGCTGTAAGGATGGGAAGTAAAACAATATCTCCGAATTTCTAGCAATTTTTAACGCGTGTTATTATTTTCTTTGACTTCTAGTTAAGACGAACGTATTTGTACAAAGTGACACGAATTGGTCAATCTTCAAAATTCACAAACAATCAGTACCTCCTGCTGAGGACGTCTTTCCCGTGAATAAATCATTAAGACCTGAAATCTGTATCAGACTTAAATCGATTTACTCTCTCTCTCTTCGCAACGGACTCCCTGCTTATAGGGGCTCAATAAATTACTATGTAGGTTTTTTAAGCGCCCGCGCACGAAATTAAACATGCATATTGTAACGCACGAATTTGCACGTAACAATGCACGATCTAATGCGCGGGTATGCAGAAAATCGTGCGTTCTTGCGCACAATTGTCTGCGCAACGTAGTGCATGTTAAATATCGTGTGTTGCGTATGCACAATAAGCTACACAGTAATTTAGTGTGAGTACACGCTGACCAAGGCGCGCTCAATCAAAGCGAACCCCACAGTCATTCAACGTATGTGACATCTTATACGTTAGACTGAGAGTTTTATCACGTTCGTTTGCACATGGTGTCATCGTTTCAATGTTTGGCCCACTGTCAAACAAATGTGACATCCTAAATAAACGGCCATGTCACGTTCCAACGAATGTGACGTCGTCCACAAGAACGTGACGATATTCACATTCGAACGAATATGAAGTCACATTCGTTGAATAGAGTGGATGTCGCGAAATATGTGCATCCTTTGCGATGGACGACTTACCCCGGATGTAGAGAACTTCTTGAAGTAGGTGCCGTAATGCGGCACATTGGCTTTTCGGAACTGAACCGTTGGGCGCATGGACGTTTACCTTCAGCTTTCTCAGTCGCCCCATTGCAGCTTGCCTGCAAGTGCAGCAGAAATACTTAAGAAGCACACCGCAACTGCTGACCTACACTGTGGAATAATAGGCGCATTCATTCCGTTAATTCATTCCCTAATCTTTTCCGTGCTTTGAGTTTCATAATTTTCCGTAAAAGGAGACCCCGGATTTTCCGTGATTCCAGATTCACACAGATTATGTCATGAACTAAGGTGAAATGTGAAAGATGTGGAAATGGATTCGTCTCATAGAGATAAAAAAATATTCACATTTAACATAGGTTGAGACTCAAAACAGCGGAGCTACAGGTCAAAGGGCCTGGTTTTACCATGCTCTCTGCCACACCTTCCAAAAGGGGAGTCAAAACCGACCATTAGACTCTGTAACTCCACCATTCGGGGTCTAAACCTATGACACAGTAGGTATTTTTTTTGGTCTCGATCGAATCCTATTGAGTGATAGGTTTTCCAATTCCACATCTTTGACATTTCACCTCTTAATTCATGACATAATTTGTGCGAAACTCGGGCTATGAAACAACGGAAAATTCTGGACCTCAAAACACGGAAAGTTCTGGCAATAAATTGACGGGGTAAGTCCACGGTGTAGCAAAAGAGACGAGTTGTCCGTACTTGCTCAGCAGCATCGCGCAAAGGACTGCGTGCTCTGGGCTGATGCTAATGTCAAGCTCCGACACAGCACACCACGAAAGCGCGGGTAGAACGCCCAGACGGTCGAATGGGTTGAAACTCAAGTTGAGGTTGCGCAGGCAAGGGCTTCGACGTAATGCTGCAGCGACCAGCCCCACGTTGTCATCGATGGGACTGAGTCTGTCCATATAATTTCCAGTGTTAGTACACTCTCAACGCCGGTGGCAAAATTGCTCACCGCACAATTGGGATGACATTTTGAATGACAAATTTTGGCAAGCCTGAACCTGAAATACTCCCTGGCTTCGTAAAATTTGGCATTGCCGACGGCCAAAGCGCCTGGCAAGCGAATGAGGATTACAGGTCAACGCTTACCTAATTCTCAATGAGAAATGTAAGAGGCATGGTCAGTACCACTGTGGGTAAGGTATTCTTTATCACCCAAATTTGAATGAGGATCGTCTTAACACTTAATTTTGGGAGAGGAAACCTTTCTCACCTAAATTTGGGTGACAAGATTACACAATGTAAAATTTTGTATTAATCAGGACTCTTTCATCCTCAGTGATTGGCATTCAAACCGGCTGGGCAGTTTTGTGGCAAGCAAACTTGCTACCGGATTTGCAGTGAGCGTACTAAAATAAGTGCACTCTCCTAGGAGCGTGTACTATCGTGAGAACACACCGAATAGTGTGTACTGAGTGCACCGTTGGGTTGGCTGGGTGCACTTACGGGTCTAGGCTGAGACTCTTGTTACGCCACAGGGCCCGATTGCATCGCGATGCCTGTCCACCTGCGGCAGACTCGTCGGCACGCGAACAGCTCCGTCGGCGTGAGGTAGCTCAGCACCAGCAGCAACTCATCCTCGGGCAGCGAGGCCAGCCCAACCTGCAACACCAGCACGCTGTGGTACTCGGGTCATATTCCTATAGACCTTGGAAGGAGACTCTATGGCTCACACTCTCAGCATGTTACTGACTTTATTGTCAGTAACCAGGTACTATTGCCTACCACAATAATATTTAGTATTTTCTTCTTAAATACGTACAATTTGCTTCATGTAATTATTTAGGAAAATTCTAAATCCATAAGTACTAACAAATTTGTAAATAATTATTACAAAAGTGAAAAGTACGTATTATCGTTGCACAAATTACTGGAGGTGCTACTAACAAAATGTCAATACCATGTACAAAAAGTCAATGTTAATTCTCAGATTGCACTGCAAATCAAAAGGTGTCTCTTGACTTGAGGGGGTGAGACAAAACTGTCTGACCCTAGCCAACAAAGGATGATACTTCAATGTACACATTTCGGTCCGATAGGACCGAAAAACAGGTGATATTTTATGTATCCCCTACAAATTGTGATAATTCCACAGGGGAAGAGGGGCCAGTCTCGTTAAAGCCGACCATTTTCCGGTGATATGTTGGAGTGGGTCTATATCACACTTTGTACGGTGATACATTTGAGCGCGACCTTTTTTCGATGATACTTATTGTATCGCCGAAACACTGTGGGAAAAAAATGAAGGCAAGTGCTGTTAATTCTAATGCCACTCTGGACTGTACCCCGGGCGACAATGCGCACTGTACCACCAGGGTACAGCAGCCACCGTACCCTGGGGTACAGGAGTGACTGTACGCAAAACAGCACGCACTGTGCACATGCACTAGAATGGACACTGGAGGGCTGCAGTGCGTGCTGCACCCCTGAGTACGGTGACTGCTGTACCCTGAGAACAGTGAACACCGTCACCCAGATAACAGTGGAGAGCGGTATCAGAATTGACAGCCCTTGCCTTCATTATTCCTCGCAGTGAAAGTGGACACGCATCACTGAGAATGAAAGAGTCTTGATCAATACCCAGTTTTGGGCGAGGAACACGTTAACACCCGAATTTGGGTGAGGAAAATTCCTTGCCCTAATTTAGGTGAGGAAGGGTGCATGAGCTACCTATATGGCTACGTAGTATTATCACCCAAATCTGGGCGAGGAAACCTTCCTCACCCAAATTTGGGTGATGGAGAATTCCTAACCCAAAATTTTAGTCCTGATCATGACTCTTTCATTCTCAGTGATGTCTCACAAGTGCTCCGCCTACCTGCTCCACGCGTTCATCAGCGCCACGCAGGTCGGCGAGCTGACGCAGAGTCTCCCGCATTTCTCGTTGACACTGCTCCAGCTGCCGCTTCAGGTCCTGCGCACGGCCTCTTGCCGCCTCCACCGCCTTTATGGCTTCCGGCTCCTGGTTCCGGGCCTCTGCCAAACATCTCTCGGCCTCCGCTAGAGCGTCCGACGCCGTTGTCTTAGGCCTCTTGGCCGCCGGTGATGAAGGTGGAGAGGGAGCGTTGACCGGAACCTGAGGTCAAAATCATCGCTTAAGCAGATCTGCAGACACTAAAGGAGTTGAGGACCAGTAGTGGACTCCGGTCACTGACAAGGAAACTTGCTAGAACGCGATCAGGCAGTGCACTGATAACAAAGGCTTTAAAACTACTCCCTAAAGGACATAAGGCTAAGGCTTAGGTCATGTCTACGGAATTCGAAGGGCTGCAGAATTTACACAAGAGTCCTATACTGCAAATTGAAATCAATCGGTAGATCCTAAAGACGTGCGATAAAGCGCTTTTCTTGCTCTCAATCAGATCCAACAATTACAGTGTTGGATGTGTTGAGTTAGATGAGTTTCGTCCTTTCGTATGTCTCGACGCGACAAAGTACAGGAACCGCCAGGATGGTAAAGCTTTCTCACAATTAAACTTTAGCACCCTGACAACTTGAAAAGAACCCGAAGTCTTATGTTTCTTCAATGCCCACACTGTGGCAAGAAGTTACAGAGATTCCTGTAAACAACTTGTGCTAATTCTCTGTAACCCTAAACCCAGTGTTTCCTTTAGCCTCTTTACAGTAATAACTGTGCTACTCACACTATTCTCTGAAGGACTTACAGTGGTCTCCCTGCACCTGAGTGTTCTGCGACGGGCATGCGGAGAAAACTGTGCGTCGCACAGTGAATACTGTAAAGAGGCTACAGGAATTACTGGGTTTAGGGTTGCAGAGAATTTTGGCAAAAAAAATTAACTGACTTGCCGTAGTTTTTTGCCAGAGTGCATCACTTCCATCTGATGCTACTCTCAGCAAGGGCCCGTCTGAAATAGTACACGCAACTCACAAAATCAATGTGGCAGGACCGCACATGCGGTCACATCGTAATATTTTCGAGACTCCCACACATTTATTCCAAGCAAGCGCGGATCCAGAGGGGGGGGGGGGCAAAAGGACAATTGCCTCCCCCCCAGCCCTAGGTAGCAGCCTGAAAGGTAGGCAAAAAGCAACACTTTGCCCCTGTAAGTAGGCAAAAAGTACTACATTGCCCCTCCCTTGGGCTGACTCTGGATCCGCCACTGATTCCAAGAAACTTACCGCAGTGCCACGGCTGTGGTCCGCCTGCTGTCGCAGCGCGAACAGCTCCCTGCGCTTGATGGCGTGGTCCCTGCCGAGCTCGGCGAGCTGCGCGGACGTCCTGGCGGCTTCTGTCTCCATCTCCGCCGACTGCAGCTGGAGACGTGCGACGCGCAGCGCCACCTCCGCAGCGTCCACCGCCAGGTCGACGAGCCCCTGGGTCTGCATGCTGATGGGTGGCAGGATCGGCGAGGACTAGAGGGGACAACTCATGAATTCCTTTGCACATGGTAACAGGTGTTTAGAATTTTCGCTGTAATTTTGATAAAAATTACCACCTCCGAAGCGTCCACCGCCACCTCCGCAGCGTCCACCGCCAAGTCGACGAGCCCCCTGGGTCTGCATGCTGATGGGTGGCAGGATCGGCGAGGACTGAAGGAGACAGCTCTTAAGATCCTGCACATAGTTAAAAATATTTTGAACTTTCAAAGCAACACTGTGATCCAAAATGTGTTGTACACCTCAAAATAACCATGGTGTATCCCTTCCCTATGATAACTGCGTTGTACACCTTAAATTACTCTCGTTAATTCTGATCCCTATATGTACACCGCAGAAAACTGCAGTATGGGGGTCCCGACACGTACAAAATGTGTGTTAAGTAACCTCACCGCACTTTATCTGCGGTTAACTTAACACAGATAGTGTCGCCAAAATGGCAAAATTCGTCAAATCTGCGTTGAGTACAGCGCAAAAATGTGAGGTCAAATCTACACCGCGGCTGCAGATGCGTTACTTTTGAGACACCACAGATTTAGCTTCACCTCAGATAATTGGGTTAAAAGTACCTCATTCATTCAATATCAGTGAATTTAGATAACAATTTACCAAACACGGATATGAAGGCCGACTGCAAACATTTCACAACTTCGATGATTAATTTAAACAATGTCGTAAAATATTCATTTGGCAATAGGTTTCAAGAAGTGATTGAAAAAATTCTGAAAACTTAGCTGTTAGTCTTAAGCCAGTCACTGCAGTAAGCTTAATGGGGCGTGTTAAGCTGACCTTCCCTCTTGAGGGGGTATGAACTCGCGGAAAAGTCGCGACACTACATGCGCAATATGCCAATATTCTACATGTGTGGCGTAATAGCCAAAATTCTCCGGCTCTTGCCCAGATGTCCTTTCCTTATTCACGCCCCTTCCACAACCATAAAACCGTTTCAGGGCGTAAAATCATATACGCCCCAGACGGGCATGGTTATAAGAGACGACTTGAGCTAGCCGAAATAAGAAGGGGAAAGCGAGGGTTCCACCACTCCAGTTATCCTGTGTACACTTCGTCCAGTAATCATAGGTAATCTCATGCCAAAACGGGAATTTTTCGCTGTTTTCATCGGCTTTTGCGGGGTGTTCTTAAGAAAGAACGCAAAAAATGCTCCCAGCAGGCCAAAATTAGAGTTTCATGAGATTTAAAGTAGGTTACCACTGGTAATCGGTAATCATGTGTACACTCCTGACCTGAGTGGTGGACCCCTCGGAGGGAAGGAGGAAGAATCTTCACGAACACGGCGGCAGATCACTGATTGGTCCTAGCAGCCGACGCCGGCCGTTCGCCATTTTCGTGAGGATCTTTTCTTCTCCTTCTTCGGCCTAGCTCAAGTCGTGTATGATTTTGTTTTACCAGTGACTTCTTTGCCTCTACTCCACTTCCGTTTCAGTGTCATGCGGAATAACCTGAGAGACTTCCCGCTCGTCCGAAGCCGACAAATCACACTGCGTCCGGTGCGTCCAAAGCGGCTACTGTCCAAGGGCCTTATTAACTTTTAAATTCTTTTTAAAGAATCTCAATCATTTTTAAATCTGCTCTGATTTTCACCAAGATGTTTCGTTGGATCAAATTTGCGAACTGATGATGTCCAGGAGTTTCCCTTCACGCTCTCCTCGCTCTCGTTTGACAGAGGGAGTCTATTATGCTTCTGCCACCAACGAGGTCATTCAATATTACGTTACGCACCGGGGCGCTGCTGTACGGACTGCATAGAGGGTGGGCTGAGCCTGCGTAACGTTACGATGAACTCTCACGAGAACATAGATAAGAATCATCTCTGAGTTAGGTATGAAAGAAAGCGCGGAGAGGGCCAGCGTAACAGCACGGTATAAATGGTTCCTGGTTTTCCCAGGAACCCCCTTAAATCGCCCATGTCTTTTCTACAGGCTTCCTGGGAAAACCGGGTAACGTTTTTACCGTGAGCTTTGTTGCAGAGTCCAGAGTTGCGAAACGTTTTAAATGGTCGTCCCGTAACTGGCGTCATGGACCAAGATGTTGGCTTATATCTTTTGAACGGTTACAGCCAACGTACTACGACTTGCTTGTAAGAAAAATGACGCTTCAGAGAATCATTTTCACCTAACTTCCAATCTTTTTTCGTAGAAACGGTTTTTTGTCTACTTTGAGAAGTCGCCCCTTGAATGCAGCTACAATCTCGTCTTTTAAATAAATTTTCCCCATTCTGAAAGAGCTTAAGCATATTGCACGTAGTTTTTCGTCGCATTATTTTAAACTGTCACTTGTCGGGTGTTTTCTGCTAAGGTCCCTTTCGAATGTTCAGAGCAGAAAGCTCCTTCAAATAGTGATGGTTCGTTCTCACGTAGAGAAAGGGCCATCTTGGATATCTCCCATTTTTTCTTAGCGAATGTCAAAATGCTTCGTTGACTTTTTTAGTGTCTACCTGTAGGACTTCAGAAGTGCATGCCTGGAAACATCATTTGCTCACCCTCCCTCTGTTTTCTTTGGTTTTATAGGTTTTTCGCAGAAGTGACGTCAACTGAATTCTGAACCAGCAGCTTTGACTAAATATGGAAGTTGAAGGCCGTCATAGTCAAGACCCGACTGGGCACGACGTTGAAATGGGGTCACTGGTAAGTTTCCTCAGGAGGAACCAATTGCTAATAGAATATTCTGGAAAACCTCACGAGGAACAAAATGGAACCAAATGTCTACAGGACACTTTGACAAACCCTGTAACTCTTCTGGCAGATCCACTGTTGCAAAAAAACTAGGGTCCAAAAACCCAAATATATAGTCTCAAGTAACCCCGGTTTACGGTAATTTATCTTTATTTTCGCGTCAAATCATCTCAAGAATATCAGGTATAATTTTTACTGCACTTAGACCAAGTGGGTGCTCGGAGCCGGTCCATTTACTGACAAATAATTTTAAATTTGGACACAGAAAATCACTCACTTTTGAGTCAATCTGAGATTTGACCCGCTCCGTATACACACGTAATAACTATGTAGTTTATTTGTGCATAAGCTCTCCACAAATTAAAGCATGCGTATGAAAATGTTCGAATTTGTGCGTAACTAAGCACGAAAGTGTTCCTTCTATAATGAACTATTATGATGGTTTTCTTTCTCGTGGCTTTCTTTCGAAATAGCGAAGTTCCACATCAGGCCTTGTGTGATATACTGCATTCTGTTTTCGAGCTTCACAACCCTAATCCTTCTAGATTCACAAAGTTTGAGCCGTTTGACTCTGAACCGATAAATTGTAGAGTTGTTTTCCTATGGCTTGAACTTGTTCGTCATTTCTGGCGCAATGTGTTCATACAAAATTTGTCTGTACTAAAATTGTATTAATCTATTCTGCCAACAGATTTTACCGGACGACTTTCTACTTGCTGTGCTGGGTCACCTGTCCACGACAGAACTCTTCAGTGCCCGCCTAGTGTGTCGCCGGTTCCGGGATCTCTGCCTGCACCCGCAGTTGTGGAAAACCCGGAGTTTGGACAGGGACAGTTACATCAGGGCTGGTTTTTGTGGCTTCGGCTTGCCGCGAGCTGTGCTTTGTCTTGCCCCCTGCCTTCGCCGACTGAGTCTTTCTCCGGGCCAGTGTACTAGGCTCGCCCCTTTGGTGTCCAGCATCTCGTGCTCGGTCTCTAAGCTTAACATCGATTTGGCGTCCCTGGGGGAGACGAGCGCAATAACATGTGACAGTGCACTAGACTTCATCACCATCGTGAAGAAACTTGCGTCTGTTGGTGGCTTGACGGAGCTGGGCCTGTGTCTTGCGCTTGACAACCCCTCTCCGACCCTAGCCCGTGCTGTTCTCGAGACAATTTACACCATCAATGGGCTGAAGTGCCTATTCATCGGTGGTGAGATCCCGCTCTCAACTAACATACCTGCGAATGTGGACGTCCAGCCTTCTTTGACAAAGCTCAATTACAGAGCGTTGGGTGGTGACGCAGGTGAGGGCTTTCCCTTCATTGGTTCGCTCCTGAAGGCTCACGCGTCAACTCTGGAGGAAGTGATCGTGGAGCTGCATGATGTCCCCTTGTCCCCGCTGCAACGGAGCTCGAAGCTGCGGTCCTTGACTATTTTTCCACATAGAGAGCTACCACTGCTCCTGGGGTGTCCCAACCTCTCCACCGTTGAACTCCTCTATTCGGATGAGTGCAGTTGGGTCTTTCCCGATGAAACGATTGAGTTCTTCCGTCGGGCGGTCAGTCTCAGGTCAGTGACATTTCCATGCCCAAGGAGGGATCCTGCGGCCCCACTTCTGGCGCTAGCTGGGTCAAAGGCAGCTGAGCGAGTGCAGATTCTCGATGTGATGTCCGTGTCTCCTGACGTCATCACACTCCTGGAAATGGCCCTCTACAAATTCTCTTCGCTGCGAAAACTCACTTTTCAAGGCAAAGTGACAGACGACTTCCTGTACGCAGTCGACCCCTCAGTGACGCCTAACCTCACTTCGCTGACGATCGACGATTGCCACGACGGGTCTCCGTGCGCACACTCCTGGCTGCACGGGCCTTCCATCCAGGACCTCTTCGCCAGGAACCCGCAACTGAGACTCTACATCAACGAATGGCATGGGAGGTATCGTCGTGAATGTACCTGCAGGTGGTGCTCGTGGGGCTGCCACAGTGATTTCGAAGAACCATTAGAAGGGTTCTCTTCAGATTACATATGAAATGACTGTTAGATGCTGAGCATCTGCTTCTAGGTGCTTATCCTGCCAAGCATAATGCCTCTTTTTCTCTTTTTTGTTGAATTTGCATGGAGATGTGTAACCTAGATGCTGAGGTTTTTTCTGTTTGTTTACACGCAGCATACGTGTTATATTTTTGTAATTTGTTTACTCATTGTGTATGCTTCAACATATCTATACTCTGACCGTTGAGGATCGTTGTATGGACGTGGAATAATTATTATTGAAATACACTGGTGGCAGCAATTATCTCGATTCTTTTGAAAGCATAGTACTGTGCCAATACAACAAAGTGACGTTTGTACACTTACGTCAAAATAGAGTTTGAATTAGGGTTAGATTCCTCTTGCTGTGACGGACCTTTTTCTATATTCACAATTTAATTTCCCTCGTTTGATCCTGGAGATATTGACAAATGAAATCTGACGTAAGTCACTTCTGTTGTAATATCGATTTGCAAAAATGTCGTAAGTGCACTCACGACGAAATTATAGGACACATACCGTCCAAAATGTGTCGTAAGTGTACTTGCGTCACATATTTTTATCACAGCAAGGGGAAAGCCCTGCGTACGATTCAGTCATAGAAACAATGCTTTGTACTGTGGAAAATTTAATTTCCATAAAGGGTCACAACGGAGACAAATTTTACGATAAAAGTGACGTCAATGCAATTACGACACTTTGACGGATTAAAACTGCAATTTTGTGGCGTTAGTCTAAGTGGGAAAACTATCAACGGAACTCAGGTCACACGCCCAAACCGGGCATCCAGCAGCCGCACCAGCGGGGTGATGGACGGGGTGATGGTGGCAAGGAAGCCCCCAAGGTCGAGCCAGCCTCACTGTTCCTGATAAAGCTGTAATTTTACGAAAAAAAGTCCTGTTAATTTTGCAACACAACGTGGTTGTAAAATAACAAAGACTTTTGTAAAATTTTTGAGATCTTTTAGTGAATGTCTCAACTTGTTCAGCTTGTCTCATGCGAAAGAGGGAGAAAAACACATATTTTGAAAAGTTACAATTTTTACGAGTTTTGTTGTAAATTTCACATTTTTTCTTGTTAAATAACGAATAAATCTCTGTTAATTCTTGTTCACGATCGCCTTGTGTTGCAAAATTAACTGCACTTTGTTCGTAAATTTACGAGTATAGTCATCAATTCACGAGTATTATTGTAAAATTACAAGTATCGTTGTAAATTTTCACAAGTTTCGTTGTAAATTAACAATTATGGTTGTAAATTTACGACTATCTTCGTAAATTCACAAAAATACAGGTGAAGACACCTTTCGTTTTTGCTACATAATGAAAAAACTTGTAAAATTACGATTTTACCTGTAAATTTACAAGAAAGTTTTGTCAATTTACAAAGCTATTTGTGACGATTACAGTCATCATTTCACAACATCTGTTTACCGTGTGCTTGGCAGGAGCGGCCGGCCTCGGCCAGCACGAGGCTCTCCAACTCGAGGAGCATGGTCAGTAGTACGCTCAGACGCTCGTAGTTCAGGACAACGTTGGAATGGACAAGCTGACCGTCCACTTCCCCTATACGGCAGATCCAATTGCAAGACAAAAGCCGCGTCACCGCAATCTTTGGCGAGGGAAAACGCCAAATGCCGCTGACCAATGGCTGCACTGAAAAAGTAACGGACCCCCTGGAGTACCGCAGGGCCAAAAGATAAGGTGGTTAACTTGGGAGGTCGCATAGGATAGTACCTACAATTCGCAAATAGAGTCTCCTAGTTAGACTCCTCGAGGGGTCTGGAAAATTATCTGAGTTGTGTGCGGGTGCTGGGCATAGCACAGTAAAAAGTATACGAAGTATCGCTTCGTAATACGAAGAAAACGAAGGCATTGTAAAATCTACGAAGAAATGCCTTGTATTATGAAGCAAAATCCTCCGTAATACGAAGGAATTCTACAATGCCTTCATTTTCTTCGTAGTTACGAAGCCGATTCTTCGAAGACTTTTTAGAGTGAGTGTTAAATCAAACTCACTGTCTTCTATAAAAATACATCTTTATTTCATGACCATCACAAGGATCCACAAGACACTCTAGATCCAGCACAGGCGCCACTGCTTGCAGTTGGTGAGCACGCGGCCAAACTTGGCCATGAACTGCGTCCACGTGCACGAGTCAGCGTCGCAGCCCCAGTCCGCCAGCGGCAGCAGGTTTTCGTTGAGGAACATCTGCACACGGTACCGATCGCCGGTCTCGCACCTGCACACACAAGCACACTCGTGCTTTGGCCACACAGCACTCACTTTCAACTAACCGGGATCATTGGTATTCAGCGGTAAAACTACACTGGAAAAAATTCCTTTGGTTGGTACGGAAAACGTACGGAAAATGGGAGCGGAAACAGTACGGACCTTCCGTGCTCGTTCTTCGTAGTTCGCATAAGCTTCTTATGTAATCTGGTACGGAAAACATGCACGGAATCTCCGTACTTGGCAAGGTACGGACGGTTCCGGTGAATAATTGACCAGACATGTTCCGTCCTTTTTCCTATTAGTGATAAAGTGCAAGTCTATGCTTGAGTCAAGCATAAAGTCACGCTTGAAGACATTACGCTTGATATGGAGCCCTCACTGGAGAAAGAAAGTATTAAATGCCTTTGGAAGGGCATTAAAATTTTGCCTAAAAATCTTACACCATTCACGCCCTTCCCAATGGCATTGACCGATTCACGCCCTAGGGCGTGAAAGACTGTCAATGCTCTTAAGGGCGTAGTTTTTATGCCTTTATTTTACCGGTGTAGACTAGAAATTCCCCTATGCTTTTAAATAGAGGGAACCGAGGACGAGCTTGTTACGCTTGATTCCAAGCGTCAACTGATTATTGCGCTTGAAAACAGTGTGTAATACTACGCTTTAGTTTTCCCAGTGGTTCAACGAATGTGGCGCACACTGAATTGATATGTAAGGGACAGTGGGGCATCTAGTTTCAGGGGTACCTAGCGACACAGGAGTACCCTGGCTTCCCTATAGCTTTTTTAGACATCTTCTGACAGCGAATCGAATAAAGGTTTTGTGATGTGGAACCATGTGAAGCGAGAGTGAGACGTTCAACAAAGAAGCAACTATGAAATAAAATACCAAAACACGCATATTTTATGATTGTTTGACAAAACGTTTCCACGCCACTCTTCAAGTAAACGGTACTGCCGTTCATACTGGCGCCTTTTATCGATTAATAGTAAGGACCATGAGTAAGTTGTTTTGGCTACGGATGTGGTCTCCGGTATAAAGTTTCGGTATAATCGGCGCCCGGACAGGAAGCTTTGGGGCAAAGGACAGCACTAAAGTTACATCCTAGACGCGTGTTCAGCTTGCTCGGTTATGTGCGCGCGGTTATGGGGGAGATGAAGCTGAGTCCTTGGAATCAAACCGCAAGTCAACAAGTCCAAAAATAAGGAAACTTTGACCCAAAGACATAAAAGGACCCCACAGTTTCGGTAACTTCCCCTGTACTCACTCGTGGAGAACGGCGTGCAGGTTGGACGCGAACGGGCTGAACTGTGAAACCCGCCATTTGCGGTCGCGCATAGAGGCGAAGGTGCTCTTGCGCATCTTGGCGTCGTCGCGGTACAGGCCCAGGAAGGCCACCACCTGGTTGAGCAGCGTGTCGTGCGAGTGGTAGACGAGCCCGGCCGGCGGGGAGGCGCCGCTCGCCTTGACGCGCTTGGACAGCGTCTCGACGAGGTCCTTGATGGGGATGCAGCCCAGCTTCTCGTGCACCTCGTGGCCGTAGCCCGTGCGGTAGAACTCCTTCATGTCGTACCAGTACTCCAGCACCTGAAGCACGACCCGTCAGCGCTAACAAGTGTCTACTCGCAGTTCCCTTTTAAGTCTTTAAAGCATCTGCTTTATAACTACGAAAAATACACTGTCCGTAACGATTGTTCGAAAACAACAACACTGTCAACAACATGGTCGTTTTCCTACAACATCTTTGTTTCAAAATGAAACGACGGAAAAGTTGTCTTCCAACAAGTAAGTTGTTTTAGAATGACCCAACTGTCATTTATCAACAACATTCTGTGTTCGTAAACGACTGCTGTCGTTTAAAAACAACTGTTGTCAGAAAAAAATTAGCAATAGATTTGTTGTTAATTAACAACAAAATTTCTGACAGTGTAGAAGGCATTATAATTGCTTCGTATCGTGAGGAAATGCTTCTTTTTGCGAAGGAGTTCGCTTCAAACTACCAAGCATTTCTTCGAAGATTTCAAAATGCCTCAGCAGCAGGCAGGAGACATTCGGTAAAAGTGGCCCCTCGAAATTCAAGAGGATGTCTTGGTTTTCCAAATTGAAATCACATGACATAGATTCGTCTCGTCTCGACGAAACAAACAAAAATGTCAACACGTGTCATCGGTTTGGATACGAAAGAAACAAGTTATTATACGCGATTATACTTCAAAATTTCTACTGACTGGACAAAATGGCCAAGTACTGTTGAAGCTACTGGTTCATTATTCCCATCCAATCCTACGACATGTGATGAAATTTTGTGTTTATCTTGTCGAGACGAGACGAATCCATTTCTGTAAAGTGATATATGAATTTGGACAATGGACTAAAACCCCTCGGAAACGTACAAAACGATGCAAGACATCTCCTTGAATTTATCAAGGTGGGGCCCTTTTACAGTGCAGGACGCACCTCAAAGTCTTCGTCGCGGAACACGGCGCACCAGGGGGACGACTTGCCGCCCGACCAGTTGCGCGAGCGCTCGAAGCTGCAGGCCGCGTACATGGCGTCGACGTCGTCTGCAAAGTGTCGCACAAACTCAGCGACGGACAGTTGCAACTTTCAAAGCACCCACACATCTTTCTGTGTGCGCGGAGGTCGAAACGTTTTTTTGTGGACATTTTGCAACTTTTACGTTTCGTTACGCTTGACTTTTGTGAGGGTCCTTGTCGCGCCCATGGGACCATCATGAAACGGTCATCATATATGTCATGAAACTATTCACTGGTAGCCAACGAATGTGACATCACATTCGTTTGAACGTAAAAACTGCGATGTTCGTTTGAACGTGACAAACAGTGAAAATTTACAGTCAAACGACTGTGACACACCGCACCGCTTTGTCACATTAAATCGGGTGTGACACAAACTCAGCAAGTGAACTGTCACATCAAAACGAATGTGACACATGGTACCCAACGATATATGTCGTGTCACATCCAAACGAATGTGGCACCCATATACTCTCACGTTCGTTTGAATGTGACATGCCAAATTGTCACATTTAAATGAACGTGACAGGACTTGGGTGTCACATTGAAACGAATGTGACACCACCATATGGGTGTCACATTCGTTTGGATGTGACACGACATGTCAATGAGAACCATGTGTCACGTTCGTTTTTATGTGATTAGTTCACCCTCTGATTTCGTGTCACACCCGAAGTAATGTGACAAAGCGGTCCAGTGTGTCACATTCGTTTGACTGTAAATTTTCACTGTTTGTCACGCTTAAATTGACATCGCAGTCTTCACGTGCTAACGAATGTGATGTCACATTCGTTGGCTCCCAGTGTTATCATTTTAAAGTGATGAAAATGTCATCCACCATTGTCATGAAGTGACAACAAATTTTTACATTTTGCTGGCCAGGGGCGAGCACAGGGAGGCCCCCAAAAGGTATACTTTCGGGTTCGAGGCCGGTTTTGGCGTATAACCCCTGGAAGTTAGGCAACGCCATTGGTGCTGGCCTACGAGGAACGAAGCGATTTGACGGCTTCTTCTGGCCACCTGCGGACCTATATAGTACAAATGTTCTCTCCCACACAGCTACTACATGAAGCTTCTTTATCTTTATATTGGCGGCTGCTAAGAGGACTACTGCTGCACTCACCGATGTCGAGGTTGCGGTAAAAGCCGAGCCTGCTGCTCACCCTGCGGACCATGTCCGAGAACTCGGTACCCTTCTTGAACTAATTGAAGTCCGCCGAAGACGAAGTCGGTGCCGATCGGGACCAGGTAGGCGGGGCATCTGTTGTAGAACTGCAACGACAAGAAATTAGCAGCCTTTACACTAATAATGAAAGACACTTGATGTGATACTCAAATCTCCTTGAGGGCGAGGCATACTTTATCTCCCGCAACTTTGGTGGAAATTTATATCATGCCACTCTTATTTCTAGATCTATTCCACTAAGAATGAAAGATAACTTTGATCAAAACCAATTTTTGGCCTAGGTTATACCTTCTTTGACCCAAATTGTGAAAAAACATATTATTTTGTCACTCTAATTTGGTGCGCCGAAAGGTTATTCGGCTATCCCAAATTTTTAGGCGATAAGGTATTTCTCAGCAACCCATATCCACGCTAGATAGTATCATCATCCAACTTTGGGTGAGAAAACATGTCATCAACCGACTTTGGCCGCTAAATAAGTTCCACCCCGGTTCTAATCTTAAAATTGGGTCATGAATAATACCTCACCCAAAACTTCAGGTCCATGAATAATCACACTCTCACTCCAAATTTCAGGGTCCATGAAATAAGTCACCTCACCCAAAATATCAGGGTCATAGGCATGAAATAATTACCTCACCCAAGATTTCAGTCCAGGTAATGACACTTCTTTACAACACTAAATCCTTGCACCTTGCAAA
>CM060098.1:15901696-15919814 GCA_030522485.1 Stenchaetothrips biformis | reverse complement strand
TAAAATTCAGCTTTATATCTCATTCCATTCAGTCGTACTAACGAAAAAACACTAAAAAAACGGCAGAAAAAGTGCATCTTTTTAGTGACTGTATATTTTAGAGACATTTTTACATGGTTTCTTGTGTTTTTGAAGTTCCTGATGACGAAAATGAAATCAATTCCGACCCCTGACCAAACTTTTAACGGCGAATTGGCTACATCGGCCCGAATTTACTTACATAATCAACTTCGACCCTTCATCTTGAAAAAAGGGGGTCGACCGACTAAACATTTTTATTGCAGATTTCGATAGGTCTCGGCAAGACCTTTTCAAAGAGGGGTCGGAAGGGGGGTCTAAGAGCCCGACTTCATTAGTTGGCCGAATCAGGATCTTGAAAAAAGGGGATCGACCGACTAAAAAAATTTATTGCAGATTTCACGTGGTGCATTACTCAATGCCTCAAAAATCCTCGAGACAGTTTGCCGGAGGCAAGCAAGGAAGCGCCGCAGGCCAAGGTAGGTGTAACGCCAGGCGTGGATTGTCGTTACTGGCGCAGCATCGCGAAGCCGCGTAAACCTACCTTGTAAATAATACGGGACGGGCCAAATAGCAGGTCGACTTGATCACGGAGTAGTGAAAAAGCCAGGCAATCTTCAATTTCTGGTGAGTTCCTCAAGGCTTGGAAGGGTTCGATGGCCTTGGACACAGAAGCACGAAATGTTTTGAGTTGCAAGAGATACTTTCATCTTGTCCCGACCTTGGGGATTTAAATGATTGTATGGGAGGTTTGATTTTTTAAAGAGGGACTCATCAAATTTGTAGAAATAAACAAGGTGCCTCCACTTAGCAATATGCCCATCAGAAAACTCCAAATTGCTAGAAAGTTATTTATTGCGCACATTTTGCAAAATATGGGGCGTGTCCCAAATATGAATATAATTACGGCCATCAATGTTATATATAATGGAGTCTCCGCTCTCTTTCTTTCGCTCGTCCATAGCCCCCACATTTGTAGGGCCTTGGTCTGAGACTGAGCCTAACACATTCAAACCAATGGAAAACAAGTCTTTTATCACATATGTCAACAACATTTTTAACATGGTTGAAGGGCATGCTTCGCTCACTAGAAAGTAGGCAATAGGAACGGTCCACTTTGTACTGATACCTTGCACCACAAAAACTAAGGCATGGTGCGTCCTGTGTGGCCAGAATTTACATACCCTTCGACAACATTTTTTTTTGTGGGTCGAAAAACAAATTTCCTCTCAGAGAGGTTTCGTCAAATGAAACAATGCAATTATTTTCCAAGTGCACCATCCTTTTCCTTTGGGTTTACAATAAGGACAACAATGTTTGCGAAATGCCAGGTTCCAGAGGAACCTCAATTGTAAAAGTTTTCAGAGTATTTTCTGAAGGAAGAATGATGTACTGCCGCATGAATTTTCACGCACCAGAACTCCTTTTGTAAATTGCAAGGGCAAAGAGCTTATGATTATTCGTCCACACTCTTCCCTTTTCTTCGTCTTGAAGTTTTTTATTTCAGCCTTTACAATTTGACGTGTGACAGGCGAGATTTGCAACTCATCAGCCATGTCGACAAATCTGGCAGAAGCAAGTTTCTTGAGGGAAGCGAGTTGCTGCGACGGGATACTTCCAGCTTCCTTCGAAATCGGAGGGCCATCTTGCGGATCTGTTGTGCCTCCTTGGCCAATTTAAAGGGTGTCGACAAACGTGTAACACCAGCCATTGAGGCGATGTGGTGCATGCTGACTCGTTTGGGTCAGCGCACACGAGCCCCAGAAGATTACAGTGACCCTCTCAAAGAGAGAAAAAAAAACTGGTAAACAAGAAATTTCAAAAGGTGAAATGCATGAAAACATGAAATAGACCCTAATAAAAGTTGGCAACTTACGGCGAGGAAGATTAAAGGAGGCTTCAACAGAAACAGAAGGAGTGTCTCTTCTCGGGCATTTCTCAGTCTGATGGATTTCTTCCTCATCGTCATCTTCAACAGACCTCATTCCTTAAACAAATTAACATTTATCTCTTAACACCCTTTCAAACGAACCTCCACTCCACTCTGGAAATATATTTGATTGCAGGATACACTGTAAAAAATTCTGTACTTTTGTACGGAAAATGAACAGAAGAATATAGTACGGAGGTACGGACGAACGTACGGAACGTCCGTGCCTGCTCCATGCAGGGGGTGGCAACGACCTAGAGAGTGCGTGAAGCCATGCTCGAGCGAGGTGCATGGGTTACGGCCTTTTCTTCGATTGTAAAATCTAGGCCGTTGTTTGCAACGCACTTTGCACAGATCAAAAGACCATAAAATTTAGGGTGCATTAGACCTAGCAGCCTGTCCGATATTTCCAATTCAACCTAAAACAAGGGCGAGTACCTTTACATCAATATGGCGCAAACGCGGTTTTTCGTACATTTTTTGATTTCATGTGTTATTCCGTGTTTTAACTTCATTTTTTTTTTTGAGAAAGGCAGTTGGCCTTATGCACCCTAAATTTTATGATCTTTTCATCTGTGAAAAGCGTTTTGAAAACAACGGCCTACATCTTACATTCGAAGGAAAGGCCGTAACCTCTGCACGGATGGCGCGAGCATCGCTTCACGCTCTCCCTAGGCTGTTGCCACCCCTTGCTCCATGTAGGCTCATGTAAACGGGCACGGAAAAAAGGACAGAAAGTTCCGTACTTGGCAAGTACGGATGGTCCAGGCAAATTGTTGACCAGACGTGTGCCGTACTTTTTTCTACCAGTGTACTGACTTTTTGAGAACCCTGAGACAGAGAAGGGCTCCGTTTCACAACTATTGTCAATTAGAAATCCAAAATCTAAAAAATAATTATTAAAAATATGGAAAGCCTGATCAGGCCCAGACAAATAATAATTAAAAATATCAAAATATGAGAAGCCTGATCAGGCCTGGATAAGGTACATATAAAACCTCAAACCTGTGCCCTAGAAACTCAAGAGAGTGCATGGCACGCTCACTCTCAGTCTCTATACTGACTTTTTTGTCAATAGGTATGCAGTAAACGAACATTTACTATTACCACAGAAAACATAATTAGTTTCTGTTAGCGTTAATGTCAGGTGGGTGGGTACACCTAAGATTACCTAGTTAATCTTAAGTGTACCACGGCCGATTCGGTAATGTTGGAATATTATTAATACACCTATCATTACAGGGAAAAAAAAGGGGGTCAACTGAGATTACCGAAAGTGCGTCGGGAATCTTAGGTGGCCTTTTGTGAGTATGAAAAATAAAAGAGGAGAGGGGTGTAACATATTTATTCGTTGCTGCAGGTGGTTGAGCCGTGGCATTTGCTTTTGCATTTGATCCCCTTAGCTCGGCAGGTAAACTTCCCATGCTTGCATCCGGTTTTGCAATTGCATCTCACATGACCCTGTCCTCCAGAGAAACTTGCAGCTGTAGCAAGACGGCGAAGTGACACTTTTTTGTCGACAGGCACTTTATCTAGAGCTAAGAATCTTTCTTTTGAAACCGCGAATCCATTTCTGGGGAACATGGTCTCCGCTACCCCGTTCTTGTTGCCCAGCCGATAAAGTCCCTTCTCTTTATGTACCGCTACAACTACAGCTACAACGTTCCGCGGGTCCCCGCGCGCCCTGTCAGGACTTGGCACCGGAACCGTGACTGTATCCCCTACACGGACCGGCGGGAACGTGGCATTCGTGCGCCGCACCATTTTGTCAGCCTGCCTGAGGAGCCCTTCCCTGCTAGTTGCCTGATGACTGGAAATGCTCTCAGCTCGCTGGCACAAGGAGCATTGTTCTTGGATGGCACACGTCAGGTGGATAGGTCTGTCACATGTGATGCAGACTTCGTGTATGGCGCACGCTCGACCGCATGACACGCAGGGTCTCCGTGTCACTCCTGACGGTCCCGGTCTTGGTGTCGAAAATCCCGCGAAGGTAGGGGCAGAGACAGGAGTGTCGACTCGAGTCACGCGCCGTACTAAAGGGGTTTTCGGGGAAATCCTGTGAAACACGGTTTAGGTTAGCTGGGATAGGGCGGGGTCAGGCGGGATGAGGCTACTACGTGTACCTCTTTTGCCGCCCGAAAAGGGATGATCCAGGGGCAGGTGGGGGACGGGTTGAGGTAGAAGGGCCAGGTGAGGGACGGCTCAAAGTTGAAGGGGCAGGTGAGGGACGGGTTGAGGTAGAAGGGCCAGGTGAGGGACGGGCTGAGGTACAAGGGCCAGATGAGGGACGGCTCGAAGTTGAAGGGCCAGCCTTGTACAGAAAGTATGATACAAAATCGTGCTTAAATGTTCATGTGCGATGTGTGTCATAGTACCTTCCGTCGATCCTAATGGTGTTGAGGTATGCCTCGAGGTCCACTTCGTCGTCCAGCTGGTCCATCACGAATCCAGGAAGCGCTGTGCTCAGCCGTATCTTCATCGGCGATCCGAACACTGCTTCGTATGGCGTCCTGCCGATTCCTCGATGTAGTGCAGTATTCTTCTGATTGGCCACGAATTTGAGACCCTCAGCCCAGCGCCTCGTTTGATTGGTCATCCACGTTAAGGGGGTATCCACGTGTATTTTTGGCGAAAAATCGAATTTCTTTTTTTGGCCTAAAAATGTTCTCAAGGGTCCCACTAATACGGTAGAAGATGACTTAGCACATAATTCTAATTTTCCTGAACATGGCATGCGCTTAAAGTATAAGGTGATAAGGGTAAATCCCTCCCGATAAGAAACTTTAAATGCGTTTATCTCGAAACGCCATTTTCGAAATGGCTGGAGTTCTCCAGGCCAGAAAAATTGAGATAGAAGTCTAAAATTTTTTGGAGACGTTCCTCTACCTATGCCCTACGCCCTGAACCCCAAAAATCAATTATACCCCTTTTTTAACTTTTCGAAAAAAAAAAAAAAATGAAACAAAGTGCCAATTTTACACTTTTTCAAAAAAACAACATTTTAAAAAAAACAAAAAACAAAAAAAAACAATAACATTAAAGGTTTAGGTCCTGGAGAATTTAGTTGGCCATAACCACCCGCCGGCGATTTTTTTTCCAATGAGCCGTTTGGTTTCAGGAACACCAGCCATTTTTTGCGGTCGTCTCCGAAGAGATCGCTTTATTCGGAGACGGCCCATCCAATCAGCATTACGGCGGGAGGGGGGGGGGGAAGAAGCTAAAACCATTTGTGATTAAGGGGAAAACATTTCGATTCAATAAAATTTAAAGTTTTGTATACGCGAGCGACGGCGCAAACCTCTGTTTTAAACGTCGACACACGTGGATACCCCCTTAAGATGTTCTGGACGTCTTGATTTGCCCTCTCGACGCTGCCCTGACTTTGACTATGCCTCGGTCTTCCATTGACAAGTTTCAGGTCTGGCCATAATAATTGTGTCCGAGACTGGATCACCGGGCTACAAAATTTTTTTCCGTTGTCACTCTGGAGCACACTAGGGGCTCCGAACACGAGAAAAATCTCCAGTAAGTGTTTCGCGACCTCTTCTGTCTGCTTTGTTTTCAGGGCCCTCAAGGGTACAAACTTCGTAACATGGTCCTGCACGTTCATAATCCATTTGAACTCGCCGTCAGGAGTGGATTGAAAGTCAATGAGGTCCACTTGGCATATGTCATTCATGAAGTTGAAAATCATGGGACGAACGGTGTGGCCTCTTCCCTTAGTCTGTTTCTTGCCGAGGCATATGCCACAGAGGGAATAATACATTTCCACTAATTCCTGACCTACGTTTTTGTGCCACTCCTTCACCTTTGCCAGCATCCTGTCCCTCCTTCCGTGGCCAACCATAAGGTGGGCTTTCGTCAGGGCTTTGAAGACCCTCGTAAAAAGGAAAATATATGAAAAATATGTGGCAATATATGACCCTATATATGTTTCATACATTGTCATTATAAGTGTATCTTGCTCAATATATTGCAAATTATCTTGCGAAATACGTCTTTTATAAATGGGGGTATATCTTGGTGCCCGATGATATATTGGGAATATATTTCCCAATATAATATTATTTTTGCAACATATATGTCTTAAAATCTGACACAGCACCTGTCATAGTGCATTTCACCCCGATTCCCTCCACATGCATCCTCTAGCGTGGAATTTTAACCGTCTTATTTGGGTGTAGCGCGAAATGTTCATAATGATAATTGAGTTGGGCACCACACCGGAAGTCTTGGCAAAGCGAAAATTGCATTCTTTTAAAATAGAAAAGGATGTCGTTACTAGACTTCATAGAGCTATTCACACTACATTGCTTATATATATATATATATAGAGCAATGTATGAAATTTATATATTTCCCACATATTTCTTATATCGGAAAAGTATCTTGCTTAGTTATCTTTTCCACATATTTCACCAATACATTTTGAGCAATAATTTTTTGTCAGTATAGTGGCCATGTATTTTCCTTTAAAATGTACGGGACGGGCCAAAGTTGCCGATTTGTATCGCCACTTTCCCTGTTATTCATACTCACAAAACACTTAAAAGAAGAAATAGAAAATTTTATCAGTGGGTTACAGTAAACACATGTAGAGAAAAATCACTGTTATCTTACAGTGCAAATAAACACAATATGTGTTGTTACAGTTACATTTTTCTTTACTTTATTGAAACGCAAGACTATAAAATGATATGGAAAATTACTGTGTTTTAGATAATTTTGAAAGTGGCGGACCGCCTCTTGAATAAGTACCTGTTTCTTAACCCCATGTATTGAGTTGCTTCGGTAGGTAAGTGGATAAGATGGTAGGGTCGCGAATCGAAGGTTCAGGGATCAAATCTTCACAAACACCATTCAATCTTTTTACTCTGGTTTTAGTTTTCTGCAGACTACAGAGAAAAGTCAAAGCTTTCACTGCAGAAGGAAACATTTTTTTTATTGTAACACTAGTTTATCTTTTCTAAAAATACCGTAAAATCCACTCACTCTGTAAGATATTATGTAATGGTGAGAAAACACAAAGTGCACTACATGATGAATGGTCGAAGTATACAAGCTAGGGCGCGCCCTTCCGTCGAACCGAGTAGGCAGCTCCGCTTCGCTGCGCCGGCAAATCAGTTCGACAGGGGCTAATACCAGCTTGGCCTGCCGGTGGATTCTTTTCGGGCCTTGTTCGGCCCTCGCACCAGACCTGGCTTGGCCCAATCGGAGGCCGTCTCTCGGGCCTTCGGTCCTCGCACCTCACACCCCGTGGAGGTAAAGCGCAAACTTATTGATGTAACATCAGGACTGAGGCCCGCTCTTGTGTTCCCACTGTGCCAAAGTTGATGTGCAAAACATGGCTGTTGCAACAATTTTCACAATACTTGAAGGCGGGCTCACAGACCCCCCTTCCGACCCCTCTTTGAAAAAGTCTTGCCGAGACCTATCGAAATCTGCAACAAATTTTTTTAGTCAGTCGATCCCCTTTTTTTAAGATCCTGATTCGGCCAACTGATCAAGTCGGGCTCCTAGACCCCCCTTCCGACCCCTCTTTGAAAAGGTCTTGCCGAGACCTATCGAAATCTGGAAAGGCTATTTCGCACCCATAATAAAAAAAACTCGTGTAACTAAATTCGGAAGTAAAGTGAAAAATATATCCGGCTTGTTGCTTTTGTCATTCCCTTTTTGCCTTGCTCACACGACACACACTCTAAGGTCACTATACACAACACTGTTACAATGGTTGTCACAATACAAAAACAGAAATGGCCAACCTCTCAATAACACTGTTTTTTAAAAACAGTTACACACTCAAAGTATAGGCACATTTTAAACGAAGTTCTAAAATCTTGGACCGAGACAGACCACTGCTTAAAATCATAGACGATACCTTCACGTCATTTCCTTATCAGTTTTGTGAAGGCCACTGAAGGTGACCGTCTAGCAAAAATACTAAAATCTGGAATTTCTTTTACCATCCCTCTATAAGGAGGACTAAAAAGGTCCTTTTTTGAGTGCTTTTAGTGCCCAGTATCAGGTTTGTAGGCCCAACCGTCCCTCACTCTGGGAGTGGGGGGGCCCGCCGGCCAGCCTGGAGCCAGCCAGCCGCGACGGAGGTCTGCCCTGGGGGTGCGCGCGCTGCTTGACGCTACCCTTCCTCCCCCTCGTTCAAAAACTAGCACAACCAAAATCGTCTGACGCTAAGTTGAACCTTCCTGAGCCAAAAAAAACTTTACGGCAACCCTGTGCGACCAATACTGCAGCGCCAGGGTGGTGTAAGTGCAGCGGGCGGCATCCCGGGCGCTAGAAGCTGGGACTCCAGGTCGCCCTTCTCTCATGCATTAACCAACCATTTAAATTGTGAAAAACGCTCTAGAACCCTAATAGACAAAGAATTTGAGTCTAAAACTGTCAAAAACAGTAATTCGACTTTTTTGGCTAAAACTGCTATTTTTTCACTAAACGGTCACATTAACTGACCCAAAACCCATTTGTCCCACGTAGGTTTATTTCAGAGATTGGAAATATGCATTTCGTACTTAACACATAATTATGTGGTTTCCAAAGTTTAGGTTCTATTCGATGAGTGTGATGATGAGAACCTAGCAGCGCCAGCGATCTAGTTCTTTGCACCAATGCTGACAATGCCACCGCCACGCCCAAACGGAGCCCCTGGACAAGTGGATCGGTCTGCTAGTTTTATGTCACCGCCAATGTTGGAGAGGTAAGAAAAAGAAGCACGTGCATGGCGCGCGTGTGCCCGCACTTCCAATTGATTTGCGTGGGCGCGATAAATTGTAAACCGTAAATTTAAAACAGTACCTTGTAAGCCTTGGCCCAGGCCAAGAGTTTTGAAAGAACCTACACGCCCTGGTGAGCGAAGTATTTTCCTCCGTCTTTGTACTGCGAACACCCTTGCATACATTGTCCTTCGCATTGCAAAAGATCATAAGTTGCAAGGAAATGGTTTGTAACGTTGCAAAGCATTTTCCTTACTAGTTTGTCATAGTTCGCAATGCAAAGACAATAGTTTGTATGAGAGCTTGTAATAGGCTGGAGAGTACTTCTTCAGGTTTTTAAAGAGAAGACCACCTGTCTTGGATTCGACCTACTTGACCCGCTAAGGAATCTGAATGACGAAGGCTCGACAGAAACAAGACACTTAAACTGGGTCCAAATATGACCAGCGTAAAAATTTACAGTGTGTTGAGCAGAGCACGGTTCTCAGTGTATCTCTACTGTCTAGGATTCCTTCAGCGATGACATCAAGTACCGGAAACCCTCTTACCACCCATCTTGAGCTCTGGCAGCGAATCATTTCGACGAGTGGCAGCCATAGTGCCCTGCATCGAGTGCTGCGCCAACTGCGGGGAAACAAGGTATACACGTAAGGGAGGGTGGGGTGATTCTAAACACATGCTCCTGTTAAATAAAGTGAAAGGTCCAGAAGGAAATCTGAGTGTGACCCCTCTTTTGCTTGAAGTTAAAGGTCCTTGAACAATCGAAAGAGAGAGAACTCTGTTTTTACGGCCTTGCGCGGCGCGCATGTAGCCCGGGAGGTTTATCTAGCTGGCTGTGCTCTGCTGGGGGAGGGGGGAATTAGAAGCGGAGGTGGGGGTTGTCCCTCAGGAAGCCCTCGAACGGCGCGAAGGCTTGAACTGGTTAGGTTAGGTTAGGTTGGTAAGAGTGGGTTCTAGATCAACTTCTGCGCCTTTTGCGTGCAGGGCAAGCCGTCCCGACCACTCACAGACTTCGAAGAGGTGATGGGCGTCGGCGCCAAGCGCCCCGCAGCGGGGGCAGTTGCTGGCTTCGGTACTGGCTACTCGACGTCGATGGGCTGGGGTGGCGGCGTGGCCGATGCGGAGCACAGTGGTTTAAAAGGTGATTTTTGGGGGAATAAGTCCTAGCAAGCGTTCCGTTGGACCAAACGCTACCAAAATTTAACGGCATCATCTCTAAGCAATAGGGGAAGGTCCGTTAAAAGGAAAATATGATGCGATGAAAATTGGAGTGTCAATGCTAGAATAAAGCGAAAAACAGCAAAATTAGGAGAAAAATAACCGATTTGAACAAATTCACTCAACAAAAAAATGTACAGAATTCTTCATTTTCGACTTCTGAGCTGCGCAAACTATTTATTCAATGAAAAAAATATGTTATATGAAAAGAAAAACAACCACACAATTGTTTTTGGCACTTTGAGCGGTGCACTCTATAGGCGATCGGCGCAAAAACTGGTCAATTTGGCCCGTTTTTGATACGTTTTTCCCTTTGCGCTCCGGTTTGCGGACGAGTGCGGAAAAGTTATCACCGGGGCATCTCAATATACATGTAAGGGAAGCGACTCGCACCAATAACTCCGTGCCACCGAGTGCCCCCGATGTCCGAAACTCAAACAGTGTGTTTTTTAATGTTTTGAACGCATTTGTAGCAAAAACCCGCAACCGTGGGCCAAAACACGAACGCAATATTGCGCTGGGCGCTGCTTTCCTTTGTCTAATGATGATACAAAAAGAAAAACACGCCAGCATACCAGTAGCATCGCCCTCCTTGGAAAAAGAGTGGTCAGAAACATTTAAGAAAATTGGGTGAATTTGATCAAAGTACAAATGACTAAAATCAAACCCATCCTAGTGGCTCCCAGCGTCATATAAAAATATGTAAACGTCATTTTATGTTGTATTGGAGTATTATAGTCCGTTTCCACCCCCCAGGTCGCTCCCAGGACAGTTTTGAAAAATCGATTTATTCCCCCTAAAACAGGATTTTAAATCACTGTGCGGAGGCGGGTGATGGACGTGATGATCCGCCTAGGCCCTTGAACCTTTTGGAACCACGGCCGGGGTGGGGGGTGAGGGAGAACAAGTGACGGCCAATGGCGGAGGTGGTCTAGCGGGTCGCCCATCTGGCTTTCGCAGCGATTTTATGGAGGCGGTGGTCTTCCGTTGGGGGAAGGTTGAGGGTAGTAGGGTCGCCCTCAGCGCGGGCGGGGTTTGCGGTTTGCGGCAGCGTCTGCGGCTTCGTTGGCCAGCACACCCCTGTGTGCTGGTACCCAGGCGATGTGCAGCTGCGCTCCGTCTCGGAGTAACTCGACGGCCTCGCGCCGGGCGACGACGAGCTCGTTAGGGCGGTAGGGTGGGGGTTATTAGGGGCGGTAAGCGTGGACTGGCTATCGGTGAGCACCAAGATGGAGCGGTAACCTTGCCGCCTCGCATGTTGTAGGGGATTGGCTACCGCGAACATCTCCGCGATGTACACCGTGGCCTCTTCTGGCAGCTTGTAGACCCCAGTGTGGAATGTCACTGCGTCATAGAGGGCTGCGCCGAATTCGGCTGGGCTTCCCTCAGTCGCTGGCTTCCTGGAACCGTCGGTCGCGATGACATTGGCGTGCCGCCATAGACCACCTTTGATGGCCGCGTATATTTCAGACAAGTTGCCGTTCTCGCCGGGCGCAGCCGTGACTGGGGCGTGTGGAAAGAAGTGGGTGGTGAGGATGGGGAAGGTCCAGTCTTATGATGGTGTATGGCAAAACAGGGCCACGTGTGGTAAAGCGGTGGCGGCCTCGCCTGGGGGGGCCGCCGGGAGCGCGAGGAGGCGCCGAATCAGCAACCGGGGGCGCGCTCGAAGTCGGGGGTGCACGACGCCGATGGGGCAGAGGGCCAGGAGGCGTTGGAGGATGGGGTGGCGTGGGTGGTTGCGCCACCGTAGAAGCAGCCTGTCCGTAAGATAGTCATGCCGGATGTCCACTGGCCATTCCGCTGCCTCGGTGAGGAGGGAGTGGTTGGGGGTCGATGGCATGGCACCGATGCACGTGCGTATGGAGGGACTGCACATTCTTCTTGGACTCGAGTTCGTCAGGGAGAGGGGGCACATAGTGACAGATAATTTCTTTTCGGTCCTGCAGGCGTGTTAATGGACACTTGCTCATTTCTTAAAAACAAAACTGAAGCTCGGTATTACTTAAGCATGAAAAGGTATCATTCCAGTTGTCAGAGTCATACAAAACCCTCCCAGAAGCTTTAATAGTGAACCTTGCAACTGTCACTATTTGCCCCACCCTAGGGTAAATAGTGACACTAGCCATTTTCTTTGATAGAGACACCCTCAACATCACAAAATATTTATAAAATACTTCTAAGTGCTTTTTAAACGTTTACAGAGTATTCTCAGGGTGCAGAACCCTTCTACGCCGTATTCTCACGTCAAAACCCAAATTTAGACAAAAAACTCAATATTTTAGCATTAAAGGAGATATGTTTAACTGGAAAACCAAGGCAATGACATGGTTTAATGTTGTACACTGCATATCCATTTAAATGTGCCAGGAAGTGTCAAATTTGAAGCGAATTTATTTCATTTTTTAAATGGATATAAACATTTGTCACTAATTGCCTCATGGGACAAAGTGAACTGTGCAACTTAACCTCCTTCATCCAGGTGGACTGATTCATTATATTTTTGGTCCACATGACGTATAAACATGTTAAGCAACTGGAAAAATTGATGATGGGCCTTTAAATATCATTAAAAACTTGCTACAAGACTTCTAATAGGGTCGGAAACTATCGGTTTTGCCCAGTTTGGGAAGGGGCCGTATTTTGAAATTAACTACTGCTCTTCTTTCACTTCCCTCCTCCATGGCCTTCTCGAAACATCGTCCTGGACTTAGACGAAAGCTCATGAAAAATTATGAGTGCTGAAGTTGAACGGGAACAGTAAGAAACACAAACTGTCACTACCAGCCCCGTGTCACCATGTGCCCCCCGCTCCCTTACATGCCGGCGCCGTACTCCATGACAGGGCAAAAAATGGACTTGTAGAGCCTCAGCATGAGGCTCGGGTGGGCCCCCCCACTGCACGCTCGCAATGGACTTCAGGAAAGCCAGACTCGCCTGGCAATTGGCTTTTGTGACGGTTAAGTGCTCGTCCCATTTCAGGGTGCGCGTCAGGGTGACTCCGAGGTACCTGGTGGAGTGTTTGAAGGGGAATTCTGGGCCTGCAATGTACAGACGGGGGAGGGGGGTGGGAAGCCTGCGGTTCGAGAAGATAGACCAGGAGGATTTCCCTGGGTACAGAGAGGCCCAATCGCATCTGAGGCGGTGCGCTAGGTTATTGGCTGCCTCAGAGAGCTTGTCGAAGGCGTTCTCAAAGGTCCTGCCCTTGCTGATCATGGCCACGTCATCTGCATACTCCACACACTCTTCTTCGCCCACGTTCCTGCAGAAATCCTTCTTCTCGACTATGCATGCAAGCGGGCTCGTCACCCAGCCCTGCGCCAGCCTTATATCCGTTTGTCGCGACCCGACAAGCTTGCCGCCGTACGCTGCGTACATGGTCTGGTCGTGGATCACGCTGTTGAAGGCGTTGATGAGGCGTGGGGTTGCACCGGCGTCGCGCAGTTTCTGGGCGAGGATGTTGGGCAGGGCTGAGTTGTAAGCGCTGGCTATGTCGATGAAGAGGACCACGGCGATGTCGCCGTTGGCGTAGAGGGCTGTCAGCAGGTGCCCTAGGCGTCCTGCGTGCCTGCACCTTTGCGAAAGCCGTACTGGGCGGGGTCGAGGAGGCCTTGCCGCTCGGCCCACCACTCCATGCGGGCTTTGACAAGGCGCTCGTAAATCTTGAAGAGTATGGAGGTGAGGGCGATGGGGCGATAGAAGCTCGCGTTGTTTGGGTCTTTTCCTGGTTTAAGGAAAGGGAGCAGTACTGACTGCTTACAAGACGCCGGCACGGTGCCTTCACGCCAGAAACGGTTGTAATGGACGAGTAGGCAGAGTTTGCGTGCCTCGGGCAATCGGCGGATCATGGGCAGCAGGGTGTAGCCGTCGAGGCCTGGGCTGGTGTCACGAGCCGCGCTCAGCGCCGCTTCGAGCTCGCCAATGGAGAAGTCTTGACCTGCCTCTGTGCAGCCGCCTGGCGGGTCTAGGAGAGGGGAGGGCTTGGGGTGGGGGGCGGAGTCGGGGGTGAACAGGGCAAGTAAATCTTCAAGCCATGGGCCGGGCGTGGGTGCAGGAGTGAATTTCTTGAAGTGCGCTTTTGATAGCCGCCAGAGTTCAGTGATATTCCCGGGGGGCATGAGCTCGCCTAGAAATCTCCGCCACGCCCCTTGCTTCGCGGCCCGCGTGGTCGTCTTGGCCCGCGCGTTGGCTTGTTTCCCAAAGTCTAGCGTTTTCGATGGTCTTGTTGGCCTGGAAGGGCGTCCACTGTTGCCGCACATTCGTCTGACCACCATGCCGGTGTTTCTGGTTGGTGGATGATGTGTCCCGCCGTCGCGGGAAGGCCGCGTCGGCGGCTTCGTCGAGAAGGTTGCAGAACGCTTCAAAGCCCTCGGGGTCCGGTGGCCGTTGGAAGACGTCCTTTCCGACCTCTTCTAGGTGTGTGCTAATCTTGGCCCCCCCACTCCCTCTTATTGGGGCCCTTCGTGACCCACTTTCTTGTGGAGAAGATCTTCCTTTGGGCCGGGGCGAGGTTGCCGTCAATGCAGGTAACGCAGGGGTGGTGGTCGCTGTTGTGGGTATCCTCCAGGGTGCGCCACGTCGCGCCGAGAGCGAGGGCCGACGGGACGACTGTGAGGTCGATGGCGGTGTCGCGCTGGCCTGAATAATCGAAACGGCTGTAATTGGTGCTAAGGTACAGATTTGTAGGGAATCGGAAATATTGGGTACATCGAAAACAGGTATATCGTAGATTTGGAGTCCAGGGAAGTTTTCGCCTGAGGGTCGTCAGGTGGCGTCAACGGGGGTAACTTAAGAGACCGGGGGTAACTTAAGACAGTGTCCCCTATGGGCCTTGTTGGTGCTGCCACCTCACGGCGGAGCGTCGTAGCGTTTAACCCGCGACGGAGTTTTGTAAAAGAGGCATCAGGGCGCGCGCAGGAAGGTATGCGGGCACGCATCGGGGGTGATTCGTAACAGACTACGTTTTTTTTCCTAATATTTTAGTAGTTTATGTAATTCAATGCTTAAATATTTCTCAAATCACCAGCTGCTATATTCTCACAGCACAAAATTGACAAAAGTGAGGTTAGGGATCACACAGTCGATCTGTGAATGTGAATGCTGAGCGGCGGTCAACTGCAGCTTTTCGTCGAACAATGTCGATTCCAATACCTCGGGAGGCCATTCGGAGAACAACTAATGGAGGAGATGAAGTTCCATACGAAGTGTTTTTTTTAATATGAAGGATGTTACGAAAAGCCCCATGGCAGTAACAAATAACCTCATGGTGGGGCGATTTCGTAACAAATGCATGGGTTTCGAAAGCGTCATAACTAACTAAACCTAACCTTACTTTGGCTCGTGCGTTGCAGGTGACGATAGTGGCGGGTGTGCTTTTTCTCCTGCTGGAAATAGTTGACATCGCTATGGCACCTTCGATGCAGAGAGCGAAGTATCCAATCCGAATCCTCTTGGCCGTTTACTCGAGTACCTGCGCTCAGATCACATTCGTCCGACGAGGTCATCTACTTCAAGAAACGCTGGGAAGTCTCGTCATCCTCACAAATATAATAGAAGTGCATGGAATGGCGGAGTCAAAAGTAAGAAAAGTTGGACTATACTTTCACGGTACTGATTTCTGCAGTACGACGCGCGAGGGGTGAATCACTCAGCGTTTTCGTGTACACATGAGTACATGAGTACAGGTGAGTACACCTGAAAATACTCAGAAATTGGGGATATTGTTGACGTTTTTACGCTTTTTTAGCCTTTTAAACGAAAAACAATACCGAATCCTGAATTTAGTTGGTTATTTTTGCTCTTTTAAAATTTGTGAGTACACTGAGTACGGGCTAATGTGTACACATGAGTACACTAGTGATTCACCCCTCGACGACGCGTCCTAACAGAATATTCCTAACTTTCAGTGCAGATCCAAGACAATCGTAAATGTCAATACAGAACTATCCTAACTGCACATGACGTGAAAACAGGTCTTTTATGAAAGTCCGTGACGCTCAAATACTACTTTAAACTTCTTGCCGATGAATTTGTTAAATATTTTCATCCTTATTTAAAAACGTGGACATTGTATTTCAGGAAAATCGCGATTCACTTAATAGAAGTAAAGAGAGTTCTTAACCAGTTTTCGCCCCCTTTGCAGTTAGGATAGTTGTCAATCTGCACCAACAGTTAGGATTGTCTTGGATCTGCTCTGACAATTAGGATTAGGGAAGGTAGGCCACAGTGGGACACGGGGTACTTTGGGACAGAGTCGATATGTGACACTTCGAGTCGATATGTGACACTTCTTATTAAGTTAAAGAGCTGATAAAAATTATGAAGTTTGGCAATGTATCACAGTTGTCTTGCGCCACGGGCATTTCAACCTCGGAACAATTCACTAGGAAAGAGAAAATGGTAAAGGGGAATTCGTCCCAATGTGCCCCAGCCCCGGGGTACATAGGGACATGCTTACTTGACCCTCTCATTATTCCTTAATCTTTTCGTAAAATCTATCCGGGTTTTTACGAAACTGAACACCTTGATGTCCTCATTCAGGGAGAAATGTTTCCCAAGAGCTACCTGTTCACTTCCACGTGCAATCGCTGATCATGGCATGAGTGTCCCAATGTGCCCCGGTGCCGGGGCACATTGGGACAATGCCGCCCTAATTTAATATTGATCTGGATGAAACCTATTTAAAGGAGCGTTCCGTAAACACTCTGAATTTAAAAGAGCACATCACAATCTACAGTTTCTTACAAACGCGGACATATTTTATCGAACATACTCAATTTTAAGATCAAAAGAAAAAAACGTGTCCCAATGTACCCCACCTTCCCTTTGTCTTGGATCTGCACTGACAGTTCGGATTAATTTATTAGGAAACGTCGAATAAGCCCTTCACTAATAAAAATTTTGTCATAATTTAGCGACACAAGTGTCGCTAAGTTTTTTAGTGACGTCACTCGTCTGGATACAAAAAGCTTGTAGGAGGCAATGTCGTAGTAGGACAAAAGAGTTGTCACGCAACGAATAACTTGTAATTGCCTACAAACAACCCGTCGTGACCTTCAGGTCATACGTAAACAATCAAGTTGTATGTAAACGATCAGTGTTGTATGAAAAAGAAAGTTGTGTTGTCATGATAATGGAGACACAGCAAGCAAAATTTGATGACATCACTATGCCATGATTTGGGCAATGTTTTAGAATCATACTAAGCCACTGTTTTTCACTATCAAATTAGCTGTGAAAGTAATCTTTAAAGAAATTTGGCTTGCCTTGTCTCGATCACCATGTCAACAAAACTTTCGTTTTCATACAACATTGATCGTTTATATAAGACCTGCCCGTAATTATTTCATGCGACACATGCCTGTCCCAGAACGACACTTGTCATTCCATTCTTATAACGATATTTGTCTTGTTTTTGTGACATACGATCCATGTTGTTTGTCTACGAAGAGATTGTCAGAAGGTTGTTCGTTTCCCTACGACTGATTTTTAACAGTGTTGGCTTGACGGGATTCACTCTTAAAAATGTTTGAAATGATAGAAAAATTGCGGATGATCTAACTGTTTCCTGTGATTTATTGATTTCATCAAATTATTTTTTTAACTTTTTCGAAACATTGCAATCGTCCCATTATACCCCGGCCTGGGGCACAATGGGACACCCACTGGGGTACAATCGGACACTGTGTATTTTCATAGGAACAATAGGTTTTACGAGACAAAGTTTGCTGTGTTTATATACTCTTAAGACAAACTTGCAGAGGTATTTTGCGTAGCAGGAATGCGGAAAACTCATCATACCCAATAAACGTTTTTAACATTAAAGTGTAGTTTTAACCAAACCATAAAAAAATAACCTTTGCTGCATGTTATATTTACGAACAAAAAATTCAGAAGGAAGGCATTAAAATTGCCAAATAATGAGTGTAGTTCGAAAAAAAAAATGGCCTGCCCGTGACATATTTTGGGTCCGAGCAAATTTGAGCGAAGGTCGATGGATATCCAAGCAAAACCGAGCAAGTCCCGAGCAGCTCCGAGCAAGGACCGAGCAACTTCGAGCAAATACACTGGGCGTCAAAATGAGCGTTACACTTTAACTTTTCTTCGCCATTTCAACGGAAATTAAGGTAGGGGCTTCCAATTTGGTAGTGAGGTACCTTAAGGGGTTGTACAAACACCCCTTAAGCGGCGAGACCCGAACAGACCCCCTTCCTGCATTTTCCACCCT
>CM060098.1:15839869-15900696 GCA_030522485.1 Stenchaetothrips biformis | reverse complement strand
CTCTGGATTACGCACTGTGTCTCGTCGCTCTGTCTCTCTCGCACGCCTGGGAGACGCGCTATGAGTGCGAGAGAGACGGAGCGACGAAAACAAGGCCCGCACAACTGCTGCTTCGCTCTGTCTCTCTCGCACGCCTGGGAGACGCGCCATGAGTGCGAGAGAGACGGAGCGACGAAAACAAGGCCCGCACAACTGCCGCTTCGCTCTGTCTCTCTCGCACGCCTGGGAGACGCGCTATGAGTGCGAGGGAGACAGAGTGACGAACACAACTGCCGCTTCTCTCTCTCTCTCTCTCTCTCTCTCTCTCTCTCTCTCTCTCTCTCTCTCTCTCTCTCTCTCTCTCTCTCTCTCTCTCTCGCGTGGGAGACACGCTATGAGTGCGAGAGAGAGGAGAAAGGAACTCTCGGAATCAGTCTGCAGCGCCCGCCGTTGCGCGGGAAAGGCCCCGGCCGCCCCTCGGTGCTCGGACCTTTCACTTGCACCCAAGCTGCATCAGGCACATGATGAATGAAATCACAACTAAGAAACGCGGTTCACTACCTCAGAGTGCCAAAGTTCACGCCGTTCGAGGTCCGGAACTCGGAAGTTCGCGGGAAAGGAACTTCACGGCTCACGCACCGCCACGCGCCACCGGGCACAAGAATGAAATCACAACTACAGAAACCGTAGGCACCCTGAGCACCCCTAAGAACCGTGAATGATTGCACACCTGACCGCACGCTGGGTGCGCCACCTTTGTTGACGCTGGCCGTACCTGGGCGCGTGTCTAGGCACGGAGAATGCCCACCTTGGTTGCTTTGATTGCAACCCCTTTCACACACGGCTCCTTCACACGTTACATACCTATGAGTGGTAATCCCAATCCTTGCGTTGGCGTGGCAATGGTCGGCCGGCCCGGTCCTGGCTTGCAAGCGACACCACTTCACTCTGGATAAGTCACGCCAACACTGGCTGGCTGGGCCGCGCCCCGCGCCCCGCGCCGCACCGTGCCGCTGCCGTGCCGCCTAGCCCCAAGCGGGGTAGAAACACCCGAAGTCGCTTCGGGGCCTTTTATTGCACTTGCCGTCCGCCCGGCCGCGCTGAGCTGCTCGCAAGGAAACAACGGCAGCTCCGCTGGCCGCTGTTGTGAGCCAGGCTTGTCACCACATGTTCTCGCTGTCTCTCTCGCTCTTCCAGCGAGAAAGACAAGGAGAGATTGAAAAGAAACTGTACACTGTGCAAGACAGTCTCCACGCCGGAGCCAATGCAGCGTTGCATTTTACATGAAGCAGAAATTTTGAGCCACCGCGATTCCCACCAGTAGCGACTGTAGATACGACCCCGCGGCCCGCGCCCTCTCCCCGCGGACTTGAACGCAAACTGCCCTCCGCGACCCACCACGTCCCACCAAGAGGGCAAGGCACACCGCGTTACAGCGCACCACGGCCCACCAGAAGGGCGAGGCACAGCGCGCCGCGGCCCACCAGAAGGCGCGAGGCGCACCAAGGCCCACTAGCATGTTTCCGGGTGGGAGGTGTCTCTCTCTCTCTCTCTCTCTCTCTCTCTCTCTCTCTCTCTCTCTCTCTCTCTCTCTCTCTCTCTCTCTCTCTCTCTCTCGCACTCATGGGAAGCTTCGTACCGGTGCGAGAGAGTCAGACCGACGGCCGCACTGTGCGGAATCAGTTTACAGGAGGCGCGAGCGCACCTCCACCCAACCGCGACCCAGGAGGCGCGGCGCATCCCAGCGCGGCCGCGGCCACTGGGACTCCCGCGGCACAGCTCGCGGTCCATAAGCAGCACCGCCCGGGCCCGTGGTCCCTGCTAAATCAAGTGACGCTTTGCAGTCATGGTGAATAAATGTGTAACTTACCTTGTCACTTGATGGAACCGGTGAGGCAGGCGGCGCATTTTCTCTTGCCAAAAATGTTGGACACGCTGAAAATTTGATGTCGGGCTCGCCGAGAGATAACACGCCCGGGTTAGGAAATTCGACATTCACAAATCAATCTTGATGTTCACGCCAGTCGCCCAAATGCCAAAGAAATCGGTCGGAAAAGCGATAAAGTCCTAGATACATGGCGGCCGTTACGGGGAGTCGAACATGGTCCGTCCGCGGACCATAACGCCCTACCAAGTCTGGCATTTTGCTCGGCGCTTGAAAAATAAAGTTATTGGACTGTGGAAGAGAATTTAGATCGTGGTGCACGTATTGACGCACTGGCGCGCGGCAAGCGGCAGTATCGGCGTTTGCCTTTGAGGCAGGGACAATTGCTTCGCAATTAGCCGGTTTTCGCGTCGTCGCTGGTTTCCCCGAAAGACCGGGACAGCGCGAGGCGGGAGCGGAGAGAAGGAAAAAGAGGGGGAAGAGGAGGTGACACGTTGACATGATGCTGGCCCGCTGGCCTGTACACCTAGGGCAGCTGCCTGATTCCGAGACGGGGTCCCGTCGTTCTGCCTCTCTCACACCCATGGACGCTCCGTGAGTGCGAGAGAGTGACATCCCGCTCGGAATCAGCCAGCAGACTGATTCCGAGAGTTGTTTTCGTCACTGCGTGTCTCTCTCGCCCCTGTAGGGGATGCCCGCTGAGTGCGAGAGAGACAGAGCGATGAAAACGACTCTCGGTATGGAGGGACCGTTAGTAAACGCATCCTGACGGACGCAGACGACCTCCTTCTCTTCCTTCCCCCTAAGCACTAACTCGTATGCTAACTCGACGATAACTTACCCCAGCTCAGTTGTCCTCTGACAGAGTCGACACCTGTAAGGAAAAGGCACGCAGTAACGGCCGCGCGATCCAAGAGGCGATCAGTTTGCCCCGCGCGATCCAAAAGACACGCAGTTTGCCGGCCGCCAGCGGTAAACTTCGTGCCTTTTGAATCGCGCGGGGCAAACTGAGTGCCTTTTGGATCGCAGCGCCGCAACTGAGTGCCTTTTGGATCGCGCGGCCGCTACTGCGTGCCCTTTCCTTACAGGTGTCTAAGTGTCGAGTCGTAGCAACCAGGTTTTGGTGGTAGGTATCGAATTTTTTAATGCAGCTATCGATTTTAGCCTATGCTGAACAAAGTCGATCACCACAAAAAAGTACGTATTATTTTTTTCCGTGCAGTCTCAAGGACTTCCAAACTTCCCGTGAAACGGTACCAGCGGCAGAAGAACGTCAAGACTGGCTGTCTCTCTCCTACACATAGACTGCCTCGGCGTGTCCCTCTCGCAAGGGGAGGCGGCAGGCGGAGTCGGCCCACTGCGAGGTACACTGCTCTGTACTGCACAGATTTAGTGTATTATTATGATCCAGGCGTATGTACACACCCAAGTGTCTCTGCTCTGCAAACTTAACAGTGTACTGAGTACACTCTCTTCAGAAAGTACACTCTCTTCAGAGTGTACTGACGAGTGCACTCCCACGAGCGTGTACTTATGAGCACACTCCCACGAGAGTGTACTCGATGAACGCACACGGGTGCAACCCTTCAGCCGCATATACTGCCAGGCGTGCTTAGGTGTGTACTCATTTGAGAACACATGGAACTGTGGTCTGAGTACACTCTACTGGGAGTGTGCTCATCTGAGTACACTCTTGGAGGAGTGTACTTGTGAGTACACTGTTGAGTTTGAAGATTGGGGCATGGCCCGTCATATGGGACAAGGTGTGTGCATTGAAAAGCACCCTGCCCCGACCGCAAGCATATTTTGTTTTCTTATCATGGAGAATATTATCCGTTCAAGGTGTGAAGAAACGGTACGCCTTATAGGCGCATCGTACGCCTTATAGGCGCGCGTACCGTTTTCTGCGGCATACGCCCTGGGCGTACCGTTTCCGGAACACCCAGAATGGCAGTGTAGGCAAAAAGTGCTACAGTGCCCCTCAACAGCCGCGTCTGGATCCTCCACTGGGCTTATGACGTCTTCGATTTTCTTCAAGTCCGCGCTCACCCATCTCATCTCTCTGTCTGTCTCTCTCTCTCTCACTCTCTCTCTCTCTCTCTCTCTCTCTCTCTCTCTCTCTCTCTCTCTCTCTCTCTCTCACACTCTCACACTCTCACTCTCACTCTCACTCTCACTCTCTCTCTCTCTCTCTCTCTCTCTCTCTCTCTCTCTCTCTCTCTCTCTTTCTTTCTCCGCAACACTTCTCCTAAATTACAACAGTTTTGCAGTTTTGCGACCGTCAAATTGAGGCGTTGGGGCTTGGCCGGCCGACCGATCAGGTAGGGATTAGCCGAGCACGTTATCACCTCAGACTAGCGGGCCAATGCGTAGCCACACGTGCGAGATAAAGCCAACGGTGCTAATTTCATGGTAATCGGCGAAGTTGAGACCCAGTTTCAAAACCCAGTGGGGTTGAATGGACCAAAATTTTTGGTTCAAGTTTTACATTGTCACATATGTTATCAAGGGTGCTGATGACAAGAATGACATCCATTTTGCACACAGTTTACCTCTCCGTTCTCTGTCGCGCACAATGGTGTGGGACTTCGCAATTTCAGGGAAGCAAAGCCGTACACAAACACCATCACTCCGTATCACTCCAAATGTATTGGCAGTGCTGCCCATTTTGAGGGGAAAGGAAGGAGCGAGAAAATGGCCTTGGCCTTGTCTGTCCCTTCTCGCCTGCATGTTTGTTTGTCCACCGTGCTTTATTGTTTCCTAAAGGTCCCGCAGTCCTCGGGGCCCGGGCCCGACCGGGTTGGGTCGGCCCATGGGCCTGCGCGGCGGTAGCAGCGCTCGTCTCGCTCCGGTGACTACTGCTGCAGCCGATACCGCCGCACTAGCATGAGCTGGCCGTAGAACACCATGTAATCGGGAATAGCCCAGAGCCCGGCGTGCATTCGGCGCGGCGCGGGAAGGAAAGAGGGAGACAGGGGGCGCTTGCACAAATCCCTCTATGGGCCCTTTTCCCACCCTTTCTGGCAGTGGCATCTTGACTGCCTGGCCCGGCTAGTGAAAAGCCAGCCACCGGCTGAGCAGGGGCCGAAATCGGGCCCTGTGCTCCGCAACGTTGCGGAGCCCATCACGCTCGGCTCGGCCGCAGCGACACTGTGCGAGAGAGAGGTCCGCAAAAACCGAACGCCGAATACCGATGCGCCGAAGGTAACCGAGTGAGCCGAACGCGTCTGTCGCCAACGGGTCCCGTTGGCCTGCTCGGCCACAGGCTGGGCAGACAGACGGACGCGGGCTGCCGAGCCGCGCCTCGCCGGCGTCGAGCCAAGGAGAGACCGAGCTTCGTGACGCCTGCATGCATGCGTCCGAAAGAGTCGTCCGGAACAGAGAGGTCCGACACGCCCGCTGCTGTGTGACAGACACCTTGTCGCTTCAAACGCAGCCAGGCACAGCTGGCCAGCTGGCCGGCCGCCGCCGGCCTCTCGCCTAGCCAAAAACTGCCAAAAACCATCACCCCTTCACCCCTCACCTCCAGCGGCCAGTCTCGCCAGGTGGGACCAAACGTGCACGGGTGAGACAAACTGAGCTACACCCGTCCCGCCGGCCGGGGCTGGCCGTGCGTCCAACGAGTCCCGATTCCGGCCTCTGCTGGTTGATCCTAGCTCTGTCTCGCTCGCACCGGCACAAAACACCATCCATTTTTCTATCTTACCCGCCAGTCAGCCAGTGGCGGATCAAGAGCCGGCCCGGGAGAGGGTTACGGCAATGTAGCATTTTTTGCCAAAAGTGTGCCACACTTTTTTCCTACCTCTCAGGTGGCTATCTATGAGTGAGGGGGTCAAGCCTACTGCGGACTCCTCAGGTGCACGCGGCGAGCTGTCCCTCATAAACATGTCACGCCGGACTACCGGCGCGGTTGTGCACACAGTATGGATAAAGTCAATTAAATCTCAAGAAGTACTACTGATTAAAATAGGGTAGAGATTATTAAACGGAATGGGAAGGGCCTAGGGAGACCTCTACATGGCGATTCTTGAAGTTGGCAGTTAGCATCCTGTGTCTGAAATCACTTGGTCAAAAATAACCACCGATCAAAACGGGATTCTAACGCCTAAATGTTGTCGCACGAATTCGGGCATGTCGCAATTAGCCCCTTCACGGGCAGGGTGTTTCGTCATATCGAATTTCGGGTCCGTCAGTGGTTTTTCTGAAAAGCCTTGGTCTAAAACGAAGCTGTGCCAAGTTTGAGCCCGATCCGATAACGCAAAGTGCAGGCGCATCGAGCCTAAAGTTTTTGTTGTCAACGGCGGATTCGCGCGCACCGTCACACTAAATCGCGCCCTGTGCACGCATGGCGCGGTGCATACCCACGGGAACCGTGGAGGTACGTTCACAAAGGTCCATGGTAAGCGTTTATCAACTCGGCAGATCGGCCGCCACCACCGCGCCGAAGGGTAGGTGAAGCAAAGTCGAATTTTCAGTCGCCTCACCGTACGGCCGAACGGCGTGGGGCAGCAGCCTCTTATTTCACGTGTGTTGACTGGACCGGACCAGAAACCGATTTGATAACTAGCGGTCACGGTAGCGCACCGCGTTCTTTGCGAAAATGCGACGCGAATGTTGCGACGCGCCAGCGTGCGCCGGCCGAGCGTTTGAACCCGGCCCGGCAGCGACCGACGACCGTGCCGTGCCGCTCCGCTGGCCAAATCAGCGCGCTGACAGGGACCGGCTTGGCTTGGCACGGCACGGTCGTCGGTCGCTGCCGGGCCGGGTTCAAACGCTCGGCCGGCGCACGCTGGCGCGTCGCAACATTCGCGTCGCATTTTCGCAAAGAACGCGGTGCGCTACCGTGACCGCTAGTTATCAAATCGGTTTCTGGTCCGGTCCAGTCAACACACGTGAAATAAGAGGCTGCTGCCCCACGCCGTTCGGCCGTACGGTGAGGCGACTGAAAATTCGACTTTGCTTCACCTACCCTTCGGCGCGGTGGTGGCGGCCGATCTGCCGAGTTGATAAACGCTTACCATGGACCTTTGTGAACGTACCTCCACGGTTCCCGTGGGTATGCACCGCGCCATGCGTGCACAGGGCGCGATTTAGTGTGACGGTGCGCGCGAATCCGCCGTTGACAACAAAAACTTTAGGCTCGATGCGCCTGCACTTTGCGTTATCGGATCGGGCTCAAACTTGGCACAGCTTCGTTTTAGACCAAGGCTTTTCAGAAAAACCACTGACGGACCCAAAATTCGATATGACGAAACACCCTAACGGGTGGGTATTTGGGCAGCCGCGGAACCCAGGAGAGGGGACGGAGGCCACTCGTTCCTGAGCTATCACGCCGCATGGCGACTGCCGAGAGCCCCCGCCAAATGACACTGCCCGTCGTTTAGCCGCTAATCTAATGCAGCGTAAAGAGTGGCATTTCCGGCTACAACTGGGCATCACAGGGATCGCAGGGAACTAAGAGGCTGCAAGACGCTCCATTATTTATTTATTTTTTTAAATTTCGAGTTTGGCGAATTAACTACGATCATGTGCAAATTTTGAGCTTGATTCGACGCCTTTAATTTTTGCCGGGTTCCGCCTGAACAAGAATGCGTGGGTTGCGGCCGTTGAGAAAATCACCTCTGCGTAGAGCGCCCGCCGCGCGCTCTGGCGTCCCCGCGCACGACCTGTGCCGTAGATACTCCGTGCTCTGCCCAAAGACGGCGCACAGAGACATTCTCATAGCTTCGACTCCTCCGTGCGTAGGCGGAGGGGAGGGGGCAGCGGGGAACGCCGGGAGGCGGGGCAAGCCGGGCAGGCACAGACGAGGCCCCCCTCCCCCCAAGACTGCACCCGGCGCGGACCCTGCGCCTTTGCTGGGCCAGGCGACCCTGCTACTCTGAGGCACCACGACCCTGCTACTTTGAGGCCCCACAGCCCTGCTACTTTGCGGCCCCATGACCCTGCGCCTTTACCACCAGGGACACCCTGCTACTTTTCCAACCCTGCTCCTTCTATGCGTCTCCGGTTGAGGCACTTGTTTCATATGACCTTAATTATCTTTGTAAGTTGTTGTCACCAATCAATCTAAAACTATGCAGGATCCATAGGCGACGCCTTGAACCTTTAATTTCTGTTTACTTATTAAAGTAAAAAGGCGAAAAGGCGACTTTGTGTTGAAGGCACTGGTTTCTTGTCACAAGATCTATCTTTGTAGGTAGGTTTTTCAAATCTAGCCAAAACTATGCGGGATCAACACGCCAGGCCCAAAAATACGCTTTTCAGCCCACTTCTAAAGGAAAATGAGACTTTGTGACATAGGCCTTTGTGTCTTGTGGTTTGAATTGTCTTTTCCAGTCAGTCTCACTTATCAAGCCTACACTGTGCGTTAACACAAGGCTTGGTTTTAATCTATGCTCTTTGGCTTGATTAAATGCGAAAATGCGATTTTATGCGTCGCTGTGGTTGACGAACTTGAATCTTGTGACATGACTTATCTTTGTAAGTCGGTGTTGCCAATCAAGCAATGCGCGACTAGCAGTCTTAGCCCCAAAACCGGCTTTTAAGCCTTTTCCTATGCAAAAATGCGTCTTTGATGTTTAGGCACTTGTTTCTTATGACCTTAACTCTCTTTGTAAGTCGGTGTCACCTGATGTGTCACCTGAGTCGGTGTCACCATAGCTAAAACTATGCGGGTCCATCGGCGGCGCCTTGAAACTTGAATACCTGCTTACTTCGATGCGAAAATGCGACTTTGTGTTGAAGGCACTGGTTTCTTGTCACAAGATTTATCTTTGTAAGTAGGTGTTTCAAATCTAGCCGACACTATGCGGGATCAACAAGCCAGGCCCAAAACTACGCTTTTCAGCCTACTTTTAATGGAAAATGCGCTTTTGTGACAGAGGTACTTGTTTCTTGTGGTTTGAATTGTCTTTTACAGTCAGTGTCACTAATCAAGCCTATACTGTGCGTTAACACAAGGCTTGGTCTTACTTGATGCTCTTTAGCTTAATTCAATGCGAAAATGCGATTTTTTGTTAACGGCTATTGTGTCTTGTGATTTATGATAACCTTTGTAGTCTTTGTCACCAATCGAGATAAAACTATGTGGGACCAACAGGGCAGGCCGATAAACACGCTTTTCAGCTTATTTGTTCGCGAAAATGCGTCTTTGCCGTTGAGGTTGGTTTCTTGTCACAAGATTCATCTTTGTAGATAGGTTTTTCAAATCTAGCCGAAACTATGCGGGATTAACAAGCCAGGCCCAAAAATACGCTTGTCAGTCCACTTCTAAAGGAAAATGAGACTTTTTGGTTTGAATTGCCTTTTCCAGTCAGTCCCACTAATCAAGCCTATACTGTGCGTTAACACAAGGCTTTGTTTTAATTTATGCTCTTTGGATAGATTCAATGCGAAAATGCGTTTTTTTGTCGAGGGCTATTGTGTCTTGTGATTAATGATTACCTTTGTAGTCTTTGTCACCAATCGAGCTAAAACTATGCGGGACCAACATGTTAGGCCGATAAACACGCTTTTTAGATTATATCTAGGCGAAAATGCGTCTTTGTGGTTAAGGAACTTGAATCTTGTGACATGAATTATCCTTGTAAGTCGGTGTCGCTCATCAAGCTGAAACAATGCGTGACCAGCAGCCTTAGCCCCAAAACAGGCTTTTCACCTTTTTTCTATGCAAAAATGCGTCTTTGCGGTTAAAGCACTTGTTTATTATGACCTTAATTATCTTTGTAAGTCGGTGTCACCAATCAAGCTAAAACTATGCGGAATCATAGGCGACACCTTGAACCTTAAATTTCTGCTTACTTCGATGCGCAAATGCGACTGTGTGTTGAAGGCACTGGTTTCTTGTCACAAGATTTATCTTTGTAGTTAGGTTTTTCAAATCTAGCCTAAACTATGCGGGATCAACACGCCAGGCCCAAAAATACGCTTTTCAGCCCACTTCTAAAGGAAAATGAGACTTTGTGACATAGGCCTTTGTGTCTTGTGGTTTGAATTGTCTTTTCCAGTCAGTCTCACTTTTCAAGCCTACACTGTGCGTTAACACAAGGCTTGGTTTTAATCTATGCTCTTTGGCTTGATTAAATGCGAAAATGCGATTTTATGCGTCGCTGTGGTTGAGGAACTTGAATCTTGTGACATGACTTATCTTTGTAAGTCGGTGTTGCCAATCAAGCAATGCGCGACTAGCAGGCTTGGCCCCAAAACAGGCTTTAAAGCCTTTTCCTATGCAAAAATGCGTCTTTGATGTTTAGGCACTTGTTTCTTATGACCTTAACTCTCTTTGTAAGTCGGTGTCACCAATCAAGCTAAAACTATGCGGGTCCATAGGCGGCGCCTTGAAACTTGAATACCTGCTTGCTTCGATGCGAAAATGCGACTTTGTGTTAAAGGCACGGGTTTCTTGTCACAAGCTTTATCTTTGTAAGTAGGTGTTTCAAATCTAGCCGAAACTATGCGGGATCAACAAGCCAGGCCCAAAAATACGCTTTCCAGCCTACTTTTAATGGAAAATGCGCCTTTGTGACAGAGGTACTTGTTTCTTGTGGTTTGAATTGTCTTTTACAGTCAGTGTCACTAATCAAGCCTATACTGTGCGTTAACACAAGGCTTGGTCTTACTTGATGCTATTTGGCTTAATTCAATGCGAAAATGCGATTTTTTGTTAACGGCTATTGTGTCTTGTGATTTATGATAACCTTTGTAGTCTTTGTCACCAATCGAGATAAAACTATGTGGGACCAACAGGGCAGGCCGAAAAACACGCTTTTCAGCTTATTTGTTCGCGAAAATGCGTCTTTGCCGTTGAGGTTGGTTTCTTGTCACAAGATTCATCTTTGTAGATAGGTTTTTCAAATCTAGCCGAAACTATGCGGGATTAACAAGCCAGGCCCAAAAATACGCTTGTCAGTCCACTTCTAAAGGAAAATGAGACTTTTTGGTTTGAATTGTCTTTTCCAGTCAGTCCAACTAATCAAGCCTATACTGTGCGTTAACACAAGGCTTTGTCTTAATTTATGCTCTTTGGCTTGATTCAATGCGAAAATGCGTTTTTTTGTCGAGGGCTATTGTGTCTTGTGATTAATGATTACCTTTGTAGCCTTTGTCACCAATCGAGCTTAAACTATGCGGGACCAACAGGTTAGGCCGATAAACACGCTTTTTAGACTAGCCAGGGGAAGGCCTTCGGCCTCGATGCTGAGCTACTATTATTTGTTGATCCAATTGCATTTATGGTAAACCTTCTGAATGTTTGAAGCTTCGTGTCTCGGAATGTTATGCGAACATGTGTTGTGTAGCCTTTAGTGTTAATGGTAATGTTAGGTAGGTAACATGTTCTGAATAGTTGCCTTGTGACAGATGTTACTCTACTCGTGACAGATCTTTCCCTACTCTCAACAGATTATATTCTCAAACTAAATGGTCCAACCAATCCTAACCTAACCTAACGGGTCGTGACAGATCTTACTCTACTCGTGACAGATCTTTCCCTACTCTCGACGGATTTTATTCTCAAACTAAATGGTCCAACCAATCCTAACCTAACCTAACGGGCTCGTGACAGATCTTACTCTACTCGCGACAGATCTTTCCCTACTTTCGATAGATCTTATTCTCAAACTAAATGGTCCAACCAATCCTAACCAAACCTAACCTAACCTAACGGGCTCGTGACAGATCTTACTCTACTCGTGACAGATCTTTCCCTACTCTCGACAGATTTTATTCTCAAACCAAATGGTCCAACCAATCCTAACCTAACGTAACGGGCTCGTGGCGTGTGGTACTACCACTATGGACTATGGAGCTTAGAGTATGGAGCTTGGACTATGGAGCTTGGACCGTAGAGCTTGGACCGTAGAGCTTGGACCGCAGAGTTTGGACTATAGAGCTTGGACTATAGAACTTGGACTATAGAGCTTGGACTATAGAGCTTGGACTATAGAGCTTGGACTATAGAGCTTGGACTATAGAGCTTGGACTATGGAGCTTGGACTATAAAGCTTAAACGATTGAGCTGGGACTATAGAGAATGGACTATAGAGTTTGGACTATAGCGGTTGGACTATGGTGCTTCGACTATGTATACGCATATGAATATAGTAAAAATAAACAGAGGAAGATACCTCTAGTAAACTAAAGGTATCGGGGGGGGGGGGTCGGACAATTGGGCTATTCAAAATCCCAAACAGGGTGCTTCGCTTCGCTCAGCAATTATATCTAGGCGAAAATGCGTCTTTGTGGTTAAGGAACTTGAATCTTGTGACATGAATTATCATTGTAAGTCGGTGTCGCTAATCAAGCTGAAACAATGCGTGACCAGCAGCCTTAGCCCCAAAACAGGCTTTTCACCTTTTTTCTATGCAAAAATGCGTCTTTGCGGTTAAGGCACTTGTTTATTATGACCTTAATTATCTTTGTAAGTCGGTGTCACCAATCAAGCTAAAACTATGCGGAATCATAGGCGACACCTTGAACCTTAAATTTCTGCTTACTTCGATGCGCAAATGCGACTGTGTGTTGAAGGCACTGGTTTCTTGTCACAAGATTTATCTTTGTAGTTAGGTTTTTCAAATCTTGCCGAAACTATGCGGGATCAACAGGCCAGGCCTAAAAATACGCTTTTCGGCCTACTTCTAATGGAAAATGAGTCTTTGTTACAGAGGCACTTGTGTCTCGTGGTTTGAATTGTCTTTTACAGTCAGTGTCACAAATCAAGACTAAACTGTGCCTAACACAAGGCTTGGTCTTTTTTGATGCCCTTTTGCGACTTTGTGTTGATGGCAATGGTTTCTTGTCACTAGATTTATCTTTGTAGGTAGGAGTTTCAAATCTAGCCGAAACTATGCGGGATCAACAAGCCAGGCCCAAAACTACGCTTTTCAGTCCACTTCTAAAGGAAAATGGGACTTTGTGACAAAGGCCTTTGTGTCTTGTGGTTTGAATTGTCTTTTCCAGTCAGTCTCACTAATCAAGCCTACACTGAGCGTTAACACAAGGCTTGGTTTTAATCTATGCTCTTTGGCTTGATTAAATGCGAAAATGCGTATTTTTGTCGAGGTCTATTGTGTCTTGTGATTTATGATTACCTTTGTAGTCTTTGTCACCAATCGAGCTTAAACTATGCGGGACCAACAGGTTAGGCCGATAAACACGCTTTTTAGATTATATCTAGGCGAAAATGCGTCTTTGTGGTTGAGGAACTTGAATCTTGTGACATGAATTATCATTGTAAGTCGGTGTCGCTAATCAAGCTGAAACAATGCGTGACCAGCAGCCTTAGCCCCAAAACAGGCTTTTCACCCTTTTTCTATGCAAAAATGCGTCTTTACGGTTGAGGCACTTGTTTCATATGACCTTAATTATCTTTGTAAGTTGTTGTCACCAATCAATCTAAAACTATGCAGGATCCATAGGCGACGCCTTGAACCTTTAATTTCTGTTTGATTATTGAAGTAAAAAGGCGAAAAGGCGACTTTGTGTTGAAGGCACTGGTTTCTTGTCACAAGATCTATCTTTGTAGGTAGGTTTTTCAAATCTAGCCAAAACTATGCGGGATCAACACGCCAGGCCCAAAAATACGCTTTTCAGCCCACTTCTAAAGGAAAATGAGACTTTGTGACATAGGCCTTTGTGTCTTGTGGTTTGAATTGTCTTTTCTAGTCAGTCTCACTTATCAAGCCTACACTGTGCGTTAACACAAGGCTTGGTTTTAATCTATGCTCTTTGGCTTGATTAAATGCGAAAATGCGATTTTATGCGTCGCTGTGGTTGAGGAACTTGAATCTTGTGACATGACTTATCTTTGTAAGTCGGTGTTGCCAATCAAGCAATGCGCGACTAGCAGTCTTAGCCCCAAAACCGGCTTTTAAGCCTTTTCCTATGCAAAAATGCGTCTTTGATGTTTAGGCACTTGTTTCTTATGACCTTAACTCTCTTTGTAAGTCGGTGTCACCAATCAAGCTAAAACTATGCGGGTCCATAGGCGGCGCCTTGAAACTTGAATACCTGCTTGCTTCGATGCGAAAATGCGACTTTGTGTTAAAGGCACGGGTTTCTTGTCACAAGCTTTATCTTTGTAAGTAGGTGTTTCAAATCTAGCCGAAACTATGCGGGATCAACAAGCCAGGCCCAAAAATACGCTTTCCAGCCTACTTTTAATGGAAAATGCGCCTTTGTGACAGAGGTACTTGTTTCTTGTGGTTTGAATTGTCTTTTACAGTCAGTGTCACTAATCAAGCCTATACTGTGCGTTAACACAAGGCTTGGTCCTACTTGATGCTCTTTGGCTTAATTCAATGCGAAAATGCGATTTTTTGTTAACGGCTATTGTGTCTTGTGATTTATGATAACCTTTGTAGTCTTTGTCACCAATCGAGATAAAACTATGTGGGACCAACAGGGCAGGCCGATAAACACGCTTTTCAGCTTATTTGTTCGCGAAAATGCGTTTGGTTTCTTGTCACAAGATTCATCTTTGTAGATAGGTTTTTCAAATCTAGCCGAAACTATGCGGGATTAACAAGCCAGGCCCAAAAATACGCTTGTCAGTCCACTTCAAAAGGAAAATGAGACTTTTTGGTTTGAATTGTCTTTTCCAGTCAGTCCAACTAATCAAGCCTATACTGTGCGTTAACACAAGGCTTTGTCTTAATTTATGCTCTTTGGCTTGATTCAATGCGAAAATGCGTTTTTTTGTCGAGGGCTATTGTGTCTTGTGATTAATGATTACCTTTGTAGTCTTTGTCACCAATCGAGCTAAAACTATGCGGGACCAACAGGTTAGGCCGATAAACACGCTTTTTAGATTATATCTAGGCGAAAATGCGTCTTTATGGTTAAGGAACTTGAATCTTGTGACATGAATTATCATTGTAAGTCGGTGTCGCTAATCAAGCTGAAACAATGCGTGACCAGCAGCCTTAGCCCCAAAACAGGCTTTTCACCTTTTTTCTATGCAAAAATGCGTCTTTGCGGTTAAGGCACTTGTTTCTTATGACCTTAATTATCTTTGTAAGTCGGTGTCACCAATCAAGCTAAAACTATGCGGAATCATAGGCGACACCTTGAACCTTAAATTTCTGCTTACTTCGATGCGCAAATGCGACTGTGTGTTGAAGGCACTGGTTTCTTGTCACAAGATTTATCTTTGTAGTTACGTTTTTCAAATCTTGCCGAAACTATGCGGGATCAACAAGCCAGGCCCAAAAATACGCTTTTCGGCCTACTTCTAATGGAAAATGAGTCTTTGTTACAGAGGCACTTGTGTCTCGTGGTTTGAATTGTCTTTTACAGTCAGTGTCACAAATCAAGACTAAACTGTGCCTAACACAAGGCTTGGTCTTTTTTGATGCCCTTTTGCGACTTTGTGTTGATGGCAATGGTTTCTTGTCACTAGATTTATCTTTGTAGGTAGGAGTTTCAAATCTAGCCGAAACTATGCGGGATCAACAAGCCAGGCCCAAAACTACGCTTTTCAGTCCACTTCTTATGTAAAATGGGACTTTGTGACAAAGGCCTTTGTGTCTTGTGGTTTGAATTGTCTTTTCTAGTCAGTCTCACTAATCAAGCCTACACTGTGCGTTAACACAAGGCTTGGTTTTAATCTATGCTCTTTGGCTTGATTAAATGCGAAAATGCGTATTTTTGTCGAGGTCTATTGTGTTTTGTGATTTATGATTACCTTTGTAGTCTTTGTCACCAATCAAGCTTAAACTATGCGGGACCAACAGGTTAGGCCGATAAACACGCTTTTTAGATTATATCTAGGCGAGAATGCGTCTTTGTGGTAGAGGAACTTGAATCTTGTGACATGAATTATCATTGTAAGTCGGTGTCGCTAATCAAGCTGAAACAATGCGTGACCAGCAGCCTTAGCCCCAAAACAGGCTTTTCACCCTTTTTCTATGCAAAAATGCGTCTTTACGGTTGAGGCACTTGTTTCATATGACCTTAATTATCTTTGTAAGTTGTTGTCACCAATCAATCTAAAACTATGCAGGATCCATAGGCGACGCCTTGAACCTTTAATTTCTGTTTACTTATTGAAGTAAAAAGGCGAAAAGGCGACTTTGTGTTGAAGGCACTGGTTTCTTGTCACAAGATCTATCTTTGTAGGAAGGTTTTTCAAATCTAGCCAAAACTATGCGGGATCAACACGCCAGGCCCAAAAATACGCTTTTCAGCCCACTTCTAAAGGAAAATGAGACTTTGTGACATAGGCCTTTGTGTCTTGTAGTTTGAATTGTCTTTTCCAGTCAGTCTCACTTATCAAGCCTACACTGTGCGTTAACACAAGGCTTGGTTTTAATCTATGCTCTTTGGCTTGATTAAATGCGAAAATGCGATTTTATGCGTCGCTGTGCATGAATTATCATTGTAAGTCGGTGTCGCTAATCAAGCTGAAACAATGCGTGACCAGCAGCCTTAGCCCCAAAACAGGCTTTTCACCCTTTTTCTATGCAAAAATGCGTCTTTACGGTTGAGGCACTTGTTTCATATGACCTTAATTATCTTTGTAAGTTGTTGTCACCAATCAATCTAAAACTATGCAGGATCCATAGGCGACGCCTTGAACCTTTAATTTCTGTTTACTTATTGAAGTAAAAAGGCGAAAAGGCGACTTTCTGTTGAAGGCACTGGTTTCTTGTCACAAGATCTATCTTTGTAGGTAGGTTTTTCAAATCTAGCCAAAACTATGCGGGATCAACACGCCAGGCCCAAAAATACGCTTTTCAGCCCACTTCTAAAGGAAAATGAGACTTTGTGACATAGGCCTTTGTGTCTTGTGGTTTGAATTGTCTTTTCCAGTCAGTCTCACTTATCAAGCCTACACTGTGCGTTAACACAAGGCTTGGTTTTAATCTATGCTCTTTGGCTTGATCAAATGCGAAAATGCGATTTTATGCGTCGCTGTGGTTGAGGAACTTGAATCTTGTGACATGACTTATCTTTGTAAGTCGGTGTTGCCAATCAAGCAATGCGCGACTAGCAGTCTTAGCCCCAAAACCGGCTTTTAAGCCTTTTCCTATGCAAAAATGCGTCTTTGATGTTGATGCACTTGTTTCTTATGACCTTAACTCTCTTTGTAAGTCGGTGTCACCAATCAAGCTAAAACTATGCGGGTCCATAAGTGGCGCCTTGAAACTTGAATACCTGCTTACTTCGATGCGAAAATGCGACTTTGTGTTGAAGGCACTGGTTTCTTGTCACAAGATTTATCTTTGTAAGTAGGTGTTTCAAATCTAGCCGACACTATGCGGGATCAACAAGCCAGGCCAAAAAATACGCTTGTCAGTCCACTTCAAAAGGAAAATGAGACTTTTTGGTTTGAATTGTCTTTTCCAGTCAGTCCAACTAATCAAGCCTATACTGTGCGATAACACAAGGCTTTGTCTTAATTTATGCTCTTTGGCTTGATTCAATGCGAAAATGCGTTTTTTTGTCGAGGGCTATTGTGTCTTGTGATTAATGATTACCTTTGTAGTCTTTGTCACCAATCGAGCTAAAACTATGCGGGACCAACAGGTTAGGCCGATAAACACGCTTTTTAGATTATATCTAGGCGAAAATGCGTCTTTGTGGTTAAGGAACTTGAATCTTGTGACATGAATTATCATTGTAAGTCGGTGTCGCTAATCAAGCTGAAACAATGCGTGACCAGCAGCCTTAGCCCCAAAACAGGCTTTTCACCTTTTTTCTATGCAAAAATGCGTCTTTGCGGTTAAGGCACTTGTTTCTTATGACCTTAATTATCTTTGTAAGTCGGTGTCACCAATCAAGCTAAAACTATGCGGAATCATAGGCGACACCTTGAACCTTAAATTTCTGCTTACTTCGATGCGCAAATGCGACTGTGTGTTGAAGGCACTGGTTTCTTGTCACAAGATTTATCTTTGTAGTTACGTTTTTCAAATCTTGCCGAAACTATGCGGGATCAACAAGCCAGGCCCAAAAATACGCTTTTCGGCCTACTTCTAATGGAAAATGAGTCTTTGTTACAGAGGCACTTGTGTCTCGTGGTTTGAATTGTCTTTTACAGTCAGTGTCACAAATCAAGACTAAACTGTGCCTAACACAAGGCTTGGTCTTTTTTGATGCCCTTTTGCGACTTTGTGTTGATGGCAATGGTTTCTTGTCACTAGATTTATCTTTGTAGGTAGGAGTTTCAAATCTAGCCGAAACTATGCGAGATCAACAAGCCAGGCCCAAAAATACGCTGTTCAGCCCACTTCTAAAGGAAAATGACACTTTGTGACATAGGCCTTTGTGTCTTGTGGTTTGAATTGTCTTTTCCAGTCAGTCTCACTTATCAAGCCTACACTGTGCGTTAACACAAGGCTTGGTTTTAATCTATGCTCTTTGGCTTGATCAAATGCGAAAATGCGATTTTATGCGTCGCTGTGGTTGAGGAACTTGAATCTTGTGACATGACTTATCTTTGTAAGTCGGTGTTGCCAATCAAGCAATGCGCGACTAGCAGTCTTAGCCCCAAAACCGGCTTTTAAGCCTTTTCCTATGCAAAAATGCGTCTTTGATGTTTAGGCACTTGTTTCTTATGACCTTAACTCTCTTTGTAAGTCGGTGTCACCAATCAAGCTAAAACTATGCGGGTCCATAGGTGGCGCCTTGAAACTTGAATACCTGCTTACTTCGATGCGAAAATGCGACTTTGTGTTGAAGGCACTTGTTTCTTGTCACAAGATTTATCTTTGTAAGTAGGTGTTTCAAATCTAGCCGACACTATGCGGGATCAACAAGCCAGGCCCAAAAATACGCTTTTCAGCCTACTTTTAATGGAAAATGCGCCTTTGTGACAGAGGTACTTGTTTCTTGTGGTTTGAATTGTCTTTTACAGTCAGTGTCACTAATCAAGCCTATACTGTGCGTTAACACAAGGCTTGGTCCTACTTGATGCTGTTTGGCTTAATTCAATGCGAAAATGCGATTTTTTGTAAACGGCTATTGTGTCTTGTGATTTATGATAACCTTTGTAGTCTTTGTCACCAATCGAGATAAAACTATGTGGGACCAACAGGGCAGGCCGATAAACACGCTTTTCAGCTTATTTGTTCCCGAAAATGCGTCTTTGCCGTTGAGGTTGGTTTCTTGTCACAAGATTCATCTTTGTAGATAGGTTTTTCAAATCTAGCCGAAACTATGCGGGATTAACAAGCCAGGCCCAAAAATACGCTTGTCAGTCCACTTCAAAAGGAAAATGAGACTTTTTGGTTTGAATTGTCTTTTCCAGTCAGTCCAACTAATCAAGCCTATACTGTGCGTTAACACAAGGCTTTGTCTTAATTTATGCTCTTTGGCTTGATTCAATGCGAAAATGCGTTTTTTTGTCGAGGGCTATTGTGTCTTGTGATTAATGATTACCTTTGTAGTCTTTGTCACCAATCGAGCTAAAACTATGCGGGACCAACAGGTTAGGCCGATAAACACGCTTTTTAGATTATATCTAGGCGAAAATGCGTCTTTGTGGTAGAGGAACTTGAATCTTGTGACATGAATTATCATTGTAAGTCGGTGTCGCTAATCAAGCTGAAACAATCCGTGACCAGCAGCCTTAGCCCCAAAACAGGCATTTCACCTTTTTTCTATGCAAAAATGCGTCTTTGCGGTTAAGGCACTTGTTTCTTATGACCATAATTATCTTTGTAAGTCGGTGTCACCAATCAAGCTAAAACTATGCGGAATCATAGGCGACACCTTGAACCTTAAATTTCTGCTTACTTCGATGCGCAAATGCGACTGTGTGTTGAAGGCACTGGTTTCTTGTCACAAGATTTATCTTTGTAGTTACGTTTTTCAAATCTTGCCGAAACTATGCGGGATCAACAAGCCAGGCCCAAAAATACGCTTTTCGGCCTACTTCTAATGGAAAATGAGTCTTTGTTACAGAGGCACTTGTGTCTCGTGGTTTGAATTGTCTTTTACAGTCAGTGTCACAAATCAAGACTAAACTGTGCCTAACACAAGGCTTGGTCTTTTTTGATGCGCTTTTGCGACTTTGTGTTGATGGCAATGGTTTCTTGTCACTAGATTTATCTTTGTAGGTAGGAGTTTCAAATCTAGCCGAAACTATGCGGGATCAACAAGCCAGGCCCAAAACTACGCTTTTCAGTCCACTTCTAAAGGAAAATGGGACTTTGTGACAAAGGCCTTTGTGTCTTGTGGTTTGAATTGTCTTTTCCAGTCAGTCTCACTAATCAAGCCTACACTGTGCGTTAACACAAGGCTTGGTTTTAATCTATGCCCTTTGGCTTGATTAAATGCGAAAATGCGTATTTTTGTCGAGGTCTATTGTGTCTTGTGATTTATGATTACCTTTGTAGTCTTTGTCACCAATCGAGCTTAAACTATGCGGGACCAACAGGTTAGGCCGATAAACACGCTTTTTAGATTATATCTAGGCGAAAATGCGTCTTTGTGGTAGAGGAACTTGAATCTTGTGACATGAATTATCATTGTAAGTCGGTGTCGCTAATCAAGCTGAAACAATGCGTGACCAGCAGCCTTAGCCCCAAAACAGGCTTTTCACCCTTTTTCTATGCAAAAATGCGTCTTTACGGTTGAGGCACTTGTTTCATATGACCTTAATTATCTTTGTAAGTTGTTGTCACCAATCAATCTAAAACTATGCAGGATCCATAGGCGATGCCTTGAACCTTTAATTTCTGTTTACTTATTGAAGTAAAAAGGCGAAAAGGCGACTTTGTGTTGAAGGCACTGGTTTCTTGTCACAAGATCTATCTTTGTAGGTAGGTTTTTCAAATCTAGCCAAAACTATGCGGGATCAACACGCCAGGCCCAAAAATACGCTTTTCAGCCCACTTCTAAAGGAAAATGAGACTTTGTGACAAAGGCCTTTGTGTCTTGTGGTTTGAATTGTCCCGCGAAACTGAATCTTATATGTACTAAATAAAGGGTTGTATAAACATTTTATATAGTTTTAATAAATTGGCCCCTTATTCAGTTTTGTGAGTTCATGCATAGCCATATTAAAAGTTAACAAAGTGACCTAAAGTCTGGTTCCAGAAGGTTTTTATGCACATAAATTTTTAAGACTGTTTAATCTGCACATCATGCCAGAGGAGATTAGTCATCTTAGCAATCAAAAACTGAAGTCCCTTTGCATTTTGTCATGGACACCTATTTTTTTCCTTTTAAATTCCTTATTTCATTATGTTTCTTTTATATGGTTTCATTTTACTCAATCTTATATAACTATATTAGTTATATATAACATATTTAAATGTATTAAGTCTATTTTATTAAAGCTTGTTTAAATCCCTATTTGGTACACCACTCTACTTATAAAGTCCTTATTTGATTCAGAAAGAACCATTTTTATAAAATGCCATGCTTCAAGTGGTCCAGGTAAAATAAAGTCAAATAAAGCATGTGTAAGGGGAAGAATACAGTTTAATGACACATTAAGTGTGAAATACAATCTACAAGTAATAATCTTTGGTTGCAGCCTAAACTTCATTACTAGCTACACTAAAATACTTCATGGAAATGACGATTCTTGAACTTTAGCTTGTCTCTGTATCTCGTTCATTCTGACTTGCATAGATTGCCTAATCGCTGAATCATCCTTCCGCTTGACAAAGTGTTTCTTCTTCTGCCATGTAGCAGCTTGACCTGCAACAATAATGCAATACAACATAAGATTAAAATAATTGATAAAAAATAATGTAACTCGAAAGAATTTTAAAGTACTTACACACAATTGCATTAACGCCTTTCGGACATAAAAATGGTTTGACAATGCTGAGGTCCTTTTCATACGCTGCTTTGCCTTTCCCTCTTGGCGGAAGACCTGTCACAGAACATCTGTTCAGGGCATCAGGGGTGAATACTCCTTCCAAAAGCCGCCTTGCCACCATAGTCGCAGACGTCGCATTGTCCGCTCTGGCAAACTGGGTATCGCAGCAAAAGACTCCAGCATTCAAAATTTCAACAGCCTGAAAACGTAAGTGTGCATAAGAGTAAGGAAAGCAAAACAAAGGATCAGAAAAATAAAGACTTCTACATACCCCGTCCTGCAATTCTGGAAATAGGTACATAGTTCCTTGGAAAGTATTGTTTAAACCATGCACTTTGTGTGGTGTTACTTTGGCTGCTGCTGAAGCTTTCACAAGCTTTGGGGTGTCAGAACCTCCATCAGGCTTCATAGCCAATGTGCTTGTCGTTTCAGAAGTGTCCCCAGACTTCATGGAGGATGTGCTTAGCGTTTCCCAAGATGCAGTGTTGTTGATCTTAGGGGTGCTAGAGAAATTACGTGCTGGGCTACTTTGCCTGTTGACAGATTTGCCTGAAAGAAAGAGAAAAAGTTCATTAGTAATTGAAATGAAAAATACTAAGTCAACTAAGAAGAAACAAGCCTTACTCGAGAACACCTGCTTAATCGTTTCCTCATCAAAACTCTCCATTAACTGCAAAAAGAAAACAGGTTTAGAGTAGGGTTGAAACAATGTAGAAGGAAAAAAGAAAGAGCAAGTATTACCTTGTGGAGAAGGCTCAGTTTACTTTTCTTCTTTCTTCTGGCGACATCTGAGACGGTGCTCAGTTTCTCGTCTCCAGAGGTACTTACAGCCTCGGTTGAAGCTATGCTTTCCTGTGAAGATAAGCAAATTCCGAATAAATTTCTCATAACTTTACCTGGACAAGAAGATAAACTTAATCCTACATACATCATTAATATCCATTCCATCATCATCTGATTCTTGTTCGGAACCATCAGAGAATTGGGAGAAAATACCCCGACCTTCAGCTCGAGCCCTCGCATCACTCTTGTCCATTTGCAGCTGTGAACAAACAAATAGAGAAAAGAGACCCGTTTCAAAAGATTCTTTGTGCACGATGCAAGAATGATGAATGAGTGTTTGCTTACCTTCTTGGCAGGAACGTTTTCCTTGCCCTTTGAACTGCGTTTGAGATTGTTCTTCGCTGCCACTGCTGCCTTACGTGGTCTATCATCATGGAACGAAGTTTCTCGGGGAACCTTTGATAACCTGTTCAGCTTTTCTGCCTCTTCCGAACACAAATCATAGTCAGCTGAAACACAAAAATATCTTTTAAAACGTTTGATCAGGAAATGGTAAGACACTACTAACACACAACACTGGGTAGGGTAGTAGGGTCATTTACATGCCAAAAAGCAAGGTTAGGTTCAGCCTCGTGCACATAAAAATTAACGTTCATAGAAACGGGCACGAGAACTTGAATTTAAAAAAAGACTATGCAGACTATAACCTAAACCTAACCTCGACACGGGAAAAGGATAAAGCTACGTGAACGAACACAGACAGATTCCTCAGTCCAAAGCAATAGAACTATTGAGCAGCCTGCTCCGCCGCACGCCAAACAAGAACATAACCTGTCCACGATCTAACAACGTTTTCCCTAGCACAAGAAACACATACAGCTCCTTCACACTCAGACAACAACCGCGTTAATACTTACAGTCGAAGAATCGAACCGTGCCAACCAGACACCGTTGTCTGCTCCAGCGAAATTTCACTTTGTCGCCAACGCTGAAGTCATCTTCGCACTCGATAGCAGATGCAAGTACGACACAGAAATCGCTTAGGGTCTCAATCACAACCCACATGTCTGGAACTGCATCCGCCGCATCTAGCCGAGCCAACTTGGAAGATGAAACCATGGCTGCGCACTTGCACTCGGAACAGCACAGAGACACCACAACGGACACAAACTTTTGCTCAGCTGATCGAGTCACAACACAACACAACACACAACTCGCACTCGTACAGCTGATTGTCAAAACGGATTAAGAACGTAGCTCGTGCTCTCAAGGTTAAATAGCTGTTGCAGCCAGGATTCTTCTTTCTTTTTTTCTTTTCTTTTTTTTTGTTTTCGCATCGCTTGACCAACACTACGAAAACTACGGAATCGTGTACTTCGATCCTTCTTCAGAATTGTCCAATAAATACTGGTTCTAAACAAGTTCTCTTTGACAAATCTGCCTTTACATTCGGTATACACTGTTCAAGAGAAAAAGAAATTTAAAAAAGTGATATGGCGTATAAGAATTGAGGTTGGCGAAAACGCACAACGTTCGACAAACTCCCAAATCTCCCGGTGTAAACAATAAAGATGGCGTTTGTCGGCATCAAAGCACTTAACTTTCCGTTTCTCTGACCGTTTCGTTATACCGTGCGGCAGTTTGTCACTAGTTATACTTCATGAAACTCACTAAGCGCCTCATTATTGCCGGCAAAGCCTGCAATCCACTATGCTGTTTCATTTCTGCTTTGGTGTAAGTAGTCCTGCAACTCGAATGCGTCCACATGTGCCTTGAGTTAAAAAGCCCTCTAAAATGTTGAAAGAACCCCTCCTTTAACAGAATAAATCAAAAGCTCAATATTCATGCCTAAAGTTTAGAAACTTTTATAAATCTCAGTATTATTTTGGCATGGTTTCAGTGTGTATTTCCAAAATAGTCAAAGTAGAAACTTGTTTCCTTCTGAATCACTTGAATCCTTCAGGGTGCCTTTATTTCACATTGAAACCTGTAGTGTCTAATAACATGGTTTCTCGTGCTTGTTGGAAGAAATCCATTTCTGTTTATGAATTTGAATTTTGATCATTTTAAAATTACAAGATCAACACATATCAGTAACATCTTGGCAGTTATTAACCTTATCTGGTCAGCTTTGTGATGTATGTCTTGTATCATTTTCAGCATTTTATTGGTGATGGATTCACCACCTTCTTCTCCAAGAAGCGATGCTTCACTAAGGCCTAATCTGGGGTTGTCACCTTGCTCTTCTCCGTGTGTAATCTCACCCAGAGCTTCTAGTCCTTCAGCAAGTGCTGATTCGTCATTTTCATCGCCCAGTCCAGAACTAAATCCACCCAAGAAACAACGAACTTGGCGAGTCTTTGAAAATGATGGAAAAGAGGTGCGTTTGTATTTATTTTGCGAGACAATATATATGCTATATGCATGTTGGCTCAATGGATTGTTATCATAATATTATCAAATGCTACTTTAACTTTTTTTTTAAAATTTTAGGCATCCAAATCAACGTTGTGGCGTAGAAAGATATTATTTGAAGATAACCCTATTGATGCTGATGGAGAAGAGATTGTTCCTGAACCCCCTCAACCACCGATGCAGGAGCAAGGAGAAGAGGTTGTTCATGAACCCCCTCAACCACCGATGCAGGAGGAAGCGCCCAACCAACAGAGTGAGAATGCACTCTCTGGAGAATCTTCGGACTCAGATTCATATTATGGAGAAAGTACTGGGAGTAGTGACGTCGATTACATTTCTGAGGAAGAGAGTGTCCACGATACTCAAGAAGCTGTAGAGTGTACTTCTAGTGATCAAAGTGACTCGGAAAGTGATAGGTCTTGTGACAGTGGTGATGAGCTGTTTGAAGTGTATGATGGTTGTAGTTTTAGTGTTGATGAGGCAGTGTTAGATCTGTTTACAGACAACATAGAGAATTCTGAAACAAGAAAGAGTTTAAGTGATAGTCTTAAAACTTTTTTGAAGTATTTACCAAAACCAAATAATATGCCTAAAACTACAACTCAGCTGTTAAATTATGTAGAACAACTTGCTCCTGGCTACAAGGAAATTCCACATGCATACTGTGCTGAGTGCTATTTATACCTAGAAGATAGTGAACCCTGTGCTGCGTGTAACTCTACTGAAAGGCATTTCTTTTATATCTACTCTCTGACTGAACAAATCAAGTATTACTTTGAACATAGAAACTTAGCAGAGGTTTTAGAAAAAGAAGGTTGCAAGAAGTCTACTGATGGTAAAATTAGAGACATTATTGATGGAACTGAATTTCAGAAGGTGAAATTAAATGACAAATATAGTCTAACTTTAATTTGTTCTACTGATGGTGTTTCAATCAGTGGCAGCAGCTCTACCAAAATTTGGCCGATAATGTTTGTTATTGCAGAACTGCCTCCTCACTTACGGCCCAAATTCTTAATTGTGTCTGGTATTTGGTGCGATTCAGTAGATGCACATATCAATACTTTTATGAAACCTATTGCAACTGAGTTAATTAGTATTAATAGAGAGGGTGGTGTGTCCTGGACTAATCCACAATTAGATACTGTTCATAAATCAACTGTTACTGTTCCCATAATTTGTGCTGATGGCCCAGCTAGAGCAAAAATACAAAATATTTTGGGTCATGCAGGTGACCAAGGATGTAACACTTGTGAACAGGCAAGGGAATTCATACCTCTGACTTTCCAGGAGGCAAGGGAGAAAGCTGCTGGGGTAAAGAAAAAAAGAAAAAAAGGATTTATGTACAAGGATCGACCAGCCAAGATGCGTACAAAACGGAATATGCAACAACAAGCCCGAGAAGCTTACGAGACTGGAAAACATGTTCAAGGTGTCAAAGGTCCTAGTATAGTTTCACTTTTTCCTAGACTAGATCTTTCTCGGTGTGTATATGCAGAATATATGCATGGAACCTGCCTCGGTGTAACTAAGCACTTCCTTAAATTATGGCTGAAAGTCAAAGGACCGTGGAATATATCCAAATACAAGGATGATCTTGACCGGTTCATGAAAAATCTTAGCCCGTCTGATGATATTGGTAGGCTACCAAGGAAAGTGAGTGATTTTTTGAATTGGAAAGCGAGCGAGTTTAGAAGTTGGCTTTTGTTCTACTCTCTACCTGCTTTAAAGGGTAAGCTACCTGATGTTTATTTGCAGCATTGGTCTCTCTTTGTAAATGCAATGTTCTTACTTTTGCAAGAAGAAATAAGTCAGGACGACCTAGCTTCCGCAAGAATCATGTTAAGTCATTTTGTCAAGAAAGTTAGTACGTTGTATCGACTTAGAGACAATCTATTTAATGTTCATCAGGTCACTCATTATTATTTGTACGCTTTATGGTGGGGACCATTATGGAGCAATTCTGCATTTTACTTTGAAGGATATAATGGAATATTGGTTAATTTGATCCATGGAACAAAGAATCCTGGGAAAGAGCTAATGCGAAATGTCAGAATAGCCCATGGGGTTCAAGTTTTAAGAAACAAAGTCCTTCGTCTGAAAAACATTGAAAACGTTCAGAGTCAGGGTAGTAGCTTTAAAGGACTTACTGTATGTAAAGCTTTTCATGTTCCAGAATGTGATAAAGCTATCCTTCTTGAGAATGGAGTGGACTGTCCTCCCAGTGGAGTTGTTTACTCCAGAGTCCAGAAGGACAGAGTAACTTTAACTTCAAAATTGCATTCTCGTGCGAAGAAAAGATCCAACCACACTGTTAAGTTTAAATCAAATACGTCTAGTGGCTATGGTGATATTAAGTATTTTATTCTTAGTCATGGGACAATGTTTGCTGTTGTTCAAAAGTTGCCGTTGGATTATACTAAATTGTTTGTAAATGACGAGCTTGGGTTCAAAGTGAAACACATTTTACCAATTGACAATTGCCCAGGACCAACTATTGTTATTAATTCAACAGAAATTTTGACTAAAATGATAAGGGTGGAAAATTATTTATGCTTAAGACCAAATCGTTTTGAAAAGAATTTGTAAACCTACCTAGTTAAGTTCTTATCTAATATTGTTAGTATTTTTATCTATAATTTTCAATTTAAACATCAAAACATGAAAATGACAAATTTGACGTGTATAAACTATGATAAATAAATCATCATTGAAATTTTATTTTGCCTGTTTGTTATCCCTCTAACTCTAACTTACAACACTGTAAACTGGGGTAATTATGAGACAATTTTGTGGTAATTTGAGATAACTTCGGGGTAGCTTCAGACACACTTTAAATCCTCAGTAGAATTAACCGGAATGGTTGTACTGCGTAGATCCTCTCTGTGGTAGCCTGGAGCGCCTGACTGGTAGGCAGTACAGCTGGCAGCCATGCTACCCACTGACATGGTTGTCTATCCTCACGCTGCAAGGGGCTCCATTGGCAGCGTTTTATAAAGCTTGTACAAGGCCGTCTGATCGCAAATAAGGACTTAATATGGTCACCTCAACATTTCTAAGTTTTAATATGGGACACCTTATAAAGTTGTGGTGTCTTTACTTATAAGGTAGGGAACTTATAAAAATCATATTAAGGGCACCGGCTTAAGAAAACCTTTATTTGACTTTTATAAAAAGTCACTAATACAGTCTTGTTAAACTATATAAGAATCGTGGCCTTAATAAAGTCTTTATATAGTCTTCATATACTTTTAATACGGGACATATAGAATTATATAAGAATCGAGTTCGCGGGGTCTTTTCCAGTCAGTCTCACTTATCAAGCCTACACTGTGCGTTAACAGAAGGCTTGGTTTTAATCTATGCTCTTTGGCTTGATTAAATGCGAAAATGCGATTTTATGCGTCGCTGTGGTTGAGGAACTTGAATCTTGTGACATGACTTATCTTTGTAAGTCGGTGTTGCCAATCAAGCAATGCGCGACTAGCAGGCTTGGCCCCAAAACCGGCTTTTAAGCCTTTTCCTATGCAAAAATGCGTCTTTGATGTTTAGGCACTTGTTTCTTATGACCTTAACTCTCTTTGTAAGTCGGTGTCACCTGATGTGTCACCTGAGTCGGTGTCACCATAGCTAAAACTATGCGGGTCCATCGGCGGCGCCTTGAAACTTGAATACCTGCTTACTTCGATGCGAAAATGCGCCTTTGTGTTGAAGGCACTGGTTTCTTGTCACAAGATTTATCTTTGTAAGTAGGTGTTTCAAATCTAGCCGACACTATGCGGGATCAACAAGCCAGGCCCAAAAATACGCTTTTCAGCCTACTTTTAATGGAAAATGCGCCTTTGTGACAGAGGTACTTGTTTCTTGTGGTTTGAACTGTCTTTTACAGTCAGTGTCACTAATCAAGCCTATACTGTGCGTTAACACAAGGCTTGGTCCTACTTGATGCTCTTTGGCTTAATTCAATGCGAAAATGCGATTTTTTGTTAACGGCTATTGTGTCTTGTGATTTATGATAACCTTTGTAGTCTTTGTCACCAATCGAGATAAAACTATGTGGGACCAACAGGGCAGGCCGATAAACACGCTTTTCAGCTTATTTGTTCGCGAAAATGCGTTTGGTTTCTTGTCACAAGATTCATCTTTGTAGATAGGTTTTTCAAATCTAGCCGAAACTATGCGGGATTAACAAGCCAGGCCCAAAAATACGCTTGTCAGTCCACTTCTAAAGGAAAATGAGACTTTTTGGTTTGAATTGTCTTTTCCAGTCAGTCCCACTAATCAAGCCTATACTGTGCGTTAACACAAGGCTTTGTCTTAATTTATGCTCTTTGGCTTGATTCAATGCGAAAATGCGTTTTTTTGTCGAGGGCTATTGTGTCTTGTGATTAATGATTACCTTTGTAGTCTTTGTCACCAATCGAGCTAAAACTATGCGGGACCAACAGGTTAGGCCGATAAACACGCTTTTTAGATTATATCTAGGCGAAAATGCGTCTTTGTGGTTAAGGAACTTGAATCTCGTGACATGAATTATCCTTGTAAGTCGGTGTCGCTAATCAAGCTGAAACAATGCGTGACCAGCAGCCTTAGCCCCAAAACAGGCTTTTCACCTTTTTTCTATGCAAAAATGCGTCTTTGCGGTTAAGGCACTTGTTTATTATGACCTTAATTATCTTTGTAAGTCGGTGTCACCAATCAAGCTAAAACTATGCGGAATCATAGGCGACACCTTGAACCTTAAATTTCTGCTTACTTCGATGCGCAAATGCGACTGTGTGTTGAAGGCACTGGTTTCTTGTCACAAGATTTATCTTTGTAGTTACGTTTTTCAAATCTTGCCGAAACTATGCGGGATTAACAAGCAAGGCCCAAAAATACGCTTTTCGGCCTACTTCTAATGGAAAATGAGTCTTTGTTACAGAGGCACTTGTGTCTCGTGGTTTGAATTGTCTTTTACAGTCAGTGTCACAAATCAAGACTAAACTGTGCCTAACACAAGGCTTGGTCTTTTTTGATGCGCTTTTGCGACTTTGTGTTGATGGCAATGGTTTCTTGTCACTAGATTTATCTTTGTAGGTAGGAGTTTCAAATCTAGCCGAAACTATGCGGGATCAACAAGCCAGGCCCAAAACTACGCTTTTCAGTCCACTTCTAAAGGAAAATGGGACTTTGTGACAAAGGCCTTTGTGTCTTGTGGTTTGAATTGTCTGTTCCAGTCAGTCTCACTAATCAAGCCTACACTGTGCGTTAACACAAGGCTTGGTTTTAATCTATGCTCTTTGGCTTGATTAAATGCGAAAATGCGTATTTTTGTCGAGGTCTATTTTGTCTTGTGATTTATGATTACCTTTGTAGTCTTTGTCACCAATCGAGCTTAAACTATGCGGGACCAACAGGTTAGGCCGATAAACACGCTTTTTAGATTATATCTAGGCGAAAATGCGTCTTTGTGGTAGAGGAACTTGAATCTTGTGACATGAATTATCATTGTAAGTCGGTGTCGCTAATCAAGCTGAAACAATGCGTGACCAGCAGCCTTAGCCCCAAAACAGGCTTTTCACCCTTTTTCTATTCAAAAATGCGTCTTTACGGTTGAGGCACTTGTTTCATATGACCTTCATTATCTTTGTAAGTTGTTGTCACCAATCAATCTAAAACTATGCAGGATCCATAGGCGACGCCTTGAACCTTTAATTTCTGTTTACTTATTGAAGTAAAAAGGCGAAAAGGTGACTTTGTGTTGAAGGCACTGGTTTCTTGTCACAAGATTCATCTTTGTAGATAGGTTTTTCAAATCTAGCCGAAACTATGCGGGATTAACAAGCCAGGCCCAAAAATACGCTTGTCAGTCCACTTCTAAAGGAAAATGAGACTTTTTGGTTTGAATTGTCTTTTCCAGTCAGTCCCACTAATCAAGCCTATACTGTGCGTTAACACAAGGCTTTGTCTTAATTTATGCCCTTTGGCTTGATTCAATGCGAAAATGCGTTTTTTTGTCGAGGGCTATTGTGTCTTGTGATTAATGATTACCTTTGTAGCCTTTGTCACCAATCGAGCTAAAACTATGCGGGACCAACAGGTTAGGCCGATAAACACGCTTTTTAGATTATATCTAGGCGAAAATGCGTCTTTGTGGTTAAGGAACTTGAATCTTGTGACATGAATTATCATTGTAAGTCGGTGTCGCTAATCAAGCTGAAACAATGCGTGACCAGCAGCCTTAGCCCCAAAACAGGCTTTTCACCTTTTTTCTATGCAAAAATGCGTCTTTGCGGTTAAGGCACTTGTTTATTATGACCTTAATTATCTTTGTAAGTCGGTGTCACCAATCAAGCTAAAACTATGCGGAATCATAGGCGACACCTTGAACCTTAAATTTCTGCTTACTTCGATGCGCAAATGCGACTGTGTGTTGAAGGCACTGGTTTCTTGTCACAAGATTTATCTTTGTAGTTAGGTTTTTCAAATCTTGCCGAAACTATGCGGGATCAACAGGCCAGGCCTAAAAATACGCTTTTCGGCCTACTTCTAATGGAAAATGAGTCTTTGTTACAGAGGCACTTGTGTCTCGTGATTTGAATTGTCTTTTACAGTCAGTGTCACAAATCAAGACTAACCTGTGCCTAACACAAGGCTTGGTCTTTTTTGATGCCCTTTTGCGACTTTGTGTTGTTGGCAATGGTTTCTTGTCTTTAGATTTATCTTTGTAGGTAGGAGTTTCAAATCTAGCCGAAACTATGCGGGATCAACAAGCCAGGCCCAAAACTACGCTTTTCAGTCCACTTGTAAAGGAAAATGGGACTTTGTGACAAAGGACTTTGTGTCTTGTGGTTTGAATTGTCTTTTCCAGTCAGTCTCACTAATCAAGCCTACACTGTGCGTTAACACAAGGCTTGGTTTTAATCTATGCTCTTTGGCTTGATTAAATGCGAAAATGCGTATTTTTGTCGAGGTCTATTGTGTCTTGTGATTTATGATTACCTTTGTAGTCTTTGTCACCAATCGAGCTTAAACTATGCGGGACCAACAGGTTAGGCCGATAAACACGCTTTTTAGATTATATCTAGGCGAAAATGCGTCTTTGTGGTAGAGGAACTTGAATCTTGTGACATGAATTATCATTGTAAGTCAGTGTCGCTAATCAAGCTGAAACAATGCGTGACCAGCAGCCTTAGCCCCAAAACAGGCTTTTCACCCTTTTTCTATGCAAAATGCGTCTTTACGGTTATAGGCACTTGTTTCATATGACCTTAATTACTTTTGTAAGTTGTTGTCACCAATCAATCTAAAACTATGCAGGATCCATAGGCGATGCCTTGAACCTTTAATTTCTGTTTACTTATTGAAGTAAAAAGGCGAAAAAGGCGACTTTGTGTTGAAGGCACTGGTTTCTTGTCACAAGATCTATCTTTGTAGGTAAGTTTTTCAAATCTAGCCAAAACTATGCGGGATCAACACGCCAGGCCCAAAAATACGCTTTTCAGCCCACTTCTAAAAGAAAATGAGACTTTGTGACAAAGGCCTTTGTGTCTTGTGGTTTGAATTGTCTTTTCCAGTCAGTCTCACTTATCAAGCCTACACTGTGCGTTAACACAAGGCTTGGTTTTAATCTATGCTCTTTGGCTTGATTAAATGCGAAAATGCGATTTTATGCGTCGCTGTGGTTGAGGAACTTGAATCTTGTGACATGACTTATCTTTGTAAGTCGGTGTTGCCAATCAAGCAATGCGCGACTAGCAGGCTTAGCCCCAAAACCGGCTTTTAAGCCTTTTCCTATGCAAAAATGCGTCTTTGATGTTTAGGCACTTGTTTCTTATGACCTTAACTCTCTTTGTAAGTCGGTGTCACCTGATGTGTCACCTGAGTCGGTGTCACCATAGCTAAAACTATGCGGGTCCATCGGCGGCGCCTTGAAACTTGAATACCTGCTTACTTCGATGCGAAAATGCGACTTTGTGTTGAAGGCACTGGTTTCTTGTCACAAGATTTATCTTTGTAAGTAGGTGTTTCAAATCTAGCCGACACTATGCGGGATCAACAAGCCAGGCCCAAAAATACGCTTTTCAGCCTACTTTTAATGGAAAATGCGCCTTTGTGACAGAGGTACTTGTTTCTTGTGGTTTGAATTGTCTTTTACAGTCAGTGTCACTAATCAAGCCTATACTGTGCGTTAACACAAGGCTTGGTCTTACTTGATGCTCTTTAGCTTAATTCAATGCGAAAATGCGATTTTTTGTTAACGGCTATTGTGTCTTGTGATTTATGATAACCTTTGTAGTCTTTGTCACCAATCGAGATAAAACTATGTGGGACCAACAGGGCAGGCCGATAAACACGCTTTTCAGCTTATTTGTTCGCGAAAATGCGTCTTCGCCGTTGAGGTTGGTTTCTTGTCACAAGATTCATCTTTGTAGATAGGTTTTTCAAATCTAGCCGAAACTATGCGGGATTAACAAGCCAGGCCCAAAAATACGCTTGTCAGTCCACTTCTAAAGGAAAATGAGACTTTTTGGTTTGAATTGTCTTTTCCAGTCAGTCCCACTAATCAAGCCTATACTGTGCGTTAACACAAGGCTTTGTCTTAATTTATGCTCTTTGGCTTGATTCAATGCGAAAATGCGTTTTTTTGTCGAGGGCTATTGTGTCTTGTGATTAATGATTACCTTTGTAGCCTTTGTCACCAATCGAGCTAAAACTATGCGGGACCAACAGGTTAGGCCGATAAACACGCTTTTTAGATTATATCTAGGCGAAAATGCGTCTTTGTGGTTTAGGAACTTGAATCTCGTGACATGAATTATCCTTGTAAGTCGGTGTCGCTAATCAAGCTGAAACAATGCGTGACCAGCAGCCTTAGCCCCAAAACAGGCTTTTCACCTTTTTTCTATGCAAAAATGCGTCTTTGCGGTTAAGGCACTTGTTTATTATGACCTTAATTATCTTTGTAAGTCGGTGTCACCAATCAAGCTAAAACTATGAGGAATCATAGGCGACACCTTGAACCTTAAATTTCTGCTTACTTCGATGCGCAAATGCGACTGTGTGTTGAAGGCACTGGTTTCTTGTCACAAGATTTATCTTTGTAGTTAGGTTTTTCAAATCTTGCCGAAACTATGCGGGATTAACAAGCCAGGCCCAAAAATACGCTTTTCGGCCTACTTCTAATGGAAAATGAGTCTTTGTTACAGAGGCACTTGTGTCTCGTGGTTTGAATTGTCTTTTACAGTCAGTGTCACAAATCAAGACTAAACTGTGCCTAACACAAGGCTTGGTCTTTTTTGATGCGCTTTTGCGACTTTGTGTTGATGGCAATGGTTTCTTGTCACTAGATTTATCTTTGTAGGTAGGAGTTTCAAATCTAGCCGAAACTATGCGGGATCAACAAGCCAGGCCCAAAACTACGCTTCTCAGTCCACTTCTAAAGGAAAATGGGACTTTGTGACAAAGGCCTTTGTGTCTTGTGGTTTGAATTGTCTTTTCCAGTCAGTCTCACTAATCAAGCCTACACTGTGCGTTAACACAAGGCTTGGTTTTAATCTATGCTCTTTGGCTTGATTAAATGCGAAAATGCGTATTTTTGTCGAGGTCTATTGTGTCTTGTGATTTATGATTACCTTTGTAGTCTTTGTCACCAATCGAGCTTAAACTATGCGGGACCAACAGGTTAGGCCGATAAACACGCTTTTTAGATTATATCTAGGCGAAAATGCGTCTTTGTGGTAGAGGAACTTGAATCTTGTGACATGAATTATCATTGTAAGTCGGTGTCGCTAATCAAGCTGAAACAATGCGTGACCAGCAGCCTTAGCCCCAAAACAGGCTTTTCACCCTTTTTCTATGCAAAAAAGCGTCTTTACGGTTGAGGCACTTGTTTCATATGACCTTAATTATCTTTGTAAGTTGTTGTCACCAATCAATCTAAAACTATGCAGGATCCATAGGCGATGCCTTGAACCTTTAATTTCTGTTTACTTATTGAAGTAAAAAGGCGAAAAGGCGACTTTGTGTTGAAGGCACTGGTTTCTTGTCACAAGATCTATCTTTGTAGGTAGGTTTTTCAAATCTAGCCAAAACTATGCGAGATCAACACGCCAGGCCAAAAAATACGCTTTTCAGCCCAATTCTAAAGGAAAATGAGACTTTGTGACATAGGCCTTTGTATCTTGTGGATTGAATTGTCTTTTCCAGTCAGTCTCACTTATCAAGCCTCTACTGTGCGTTAACACAAGGCTTTGTCTTAATTTATGCTCTTTGGCTTGATTCAATGCGAAAATGCGTTTTTTTGTCGAGGGCTATTGTGTCTTGTGATTAATGATTACCTTTGTAGCCTTTGTCACCACTCGAGCTAAAACTATGCGGGACCAACATGTTAGGCCGATAAACACGCTTTTTAGATTATATCTAGGCGAAAATGCGTCTTTGTGGTTAAGGAACTTGAATCTTGTGACATGAATTATCCTTGTAAGTCGGTGTCGCTAATCAAGCTGAAACAATGCGTGACCAGCAGCCTTAGCCCCAAAACAGGCTTTTCACCTTTTTTCTATGCAAAAATGCGTCTTTGCGGTTAAGGCACTTGTTTATTATGACCTTAATTATCTTTGTAAGTCGGTGTCACCAATCAAGCTAAAACTATGCGGAATCATAGGCGACACCTTGAACCTTAAATTTCTGCTTACTTCGATGCGCAAATGCGACTGTGTTTTGAAGGCACTGGTTTCTTGTCACAAGATTTATCTTTGTAGTTAGGTTTTTCAAATCTTGCCGAAACTATGCGGGATTAACAAGCCAGGCCCAAAAATACGCTTTTCGGCCTACTTCTAATGGATAATGAGTCTTTGTTACAGAGGCACTTGTGTCTCGTGGTTTGAATTGTCTTTTACAGTCAGTGTCACAAATTAAGACTAAACTGTGCCTAACACAAGGCTTGGTCTTACTTGATGCTCTTTAGCTTAATTCAATGCGAAAATGCGATTTTTTGTTAACGGCTATTGTGTCTTGTGATTTATGATAACCTTTGTAGTCTTTGTCACCAATCGAGATAAAACTATGTGGGACCAACAGGGCAGGCCGATAAACACGCTTTTCAGCTTATTTGTTCGCGAAAATGCGTCTTCGCCGTTGAGGTTGGTTTCTTGTCACAAGATTTATCTTTGTAGTTAGGTTTTTCAAATCTTGCCGAAACTATGCGGGATCAACAAGCCAGGCCCAAAACTACGCTTTTCAGTCCACTTCTAAAGGAAAATGGGACTTTGTGACAAAGGCCTTTGTGTCTTGTGGTTTGAATTGTCTTTTCCAGTCAGTCTCACTAATCAAGCCTACACTGTGCGTTAACACAAGGCTTGGTTTTAATCTATGCTCTTTGGCTTGATTAAATGCGAAAATGCGTATTTTTGTCGAGGTCTATTGTGTCTTGTGATTTATGATTACCTTTGTAGTCTTTGTCACCAATCGAGCTTAAACTATGCGGGACCAACAGGTTAGGCCGATAAACACGCTTTTTAGATTATATCTAGGCGAAAATGCGTCTTTGTGGTAGAGGAACTTGAATCTTGTGACATGAATTATCATTGTAAGTCGGTGTCGCTAATCAAGCTGAAACAATGCGTGACCAGCAGCCTTAGCCCCAAAACAGGCTTTTCACCTTTTTTCTATGCAAAAATGCGTCTTTGCGGTTAAGGCACTTGTTTCTTATGACCTTAATTATCTTTGTAAGTCGGTGTCACCAATCAAGCTAAAACTATGCGGAATCATAGGCGACACCTTGAACCTTAAATTTCTGCATACTTCGATGCGCAAATGCGACTGTGTGTTGAAGGCACTGGTTTCTTGTCACAAGATTTATCTTTGTAGTTAGGTTTTTCAAATCTTGCCGAAACTATGCGGGATCAACAGGCCAGGCCTAAAAATACGCTTTTCGGCCTACTTCTAATGGAAAATGAGTCTTTGTTACAGAGGCACTTGTGTCTCGTGGTTTGAATTGTCTTTTACAGTCAGTGTCACAAATCAAGACTAAACTGTGCCTAACACAAGGCTTGGTCTTTTTTGATGCGCTTTTGCGACTTTGTGTTGATGGCAATGGTTTCTTGTCACTAGATTTATCTTTGTAGGAAGGAGTTTCAAATCTAGCCGAAACTATGCGGGATCAACAAGCCAGGCCCAAAACTACGCCTTTCAGTCCACTTCTAAAGGAAAATGGGACTTTGTGACAAAGGCCTTTGTGTCTTGTGGTTTGAATTGTCTTTTCCAGTCAGTCTCACTAACCAAGCCTACACTGTGCGTTAACACAAGGCTTGGTTTTAATCATTGCTCTTTGGCTTGATTAAATGCGAAAATGCGTATTTTTGTCGAGGTCTATTGTGTCTTGTGATTTATGATTACCTTTGTAGTCTTTGTCACCAATCGAGCTTAAACTATGCGGGACCAACAGGTTAGGCCGATAAACACGCTTTTTAGATTATATCTAGGCGAAAATGCGTCTTTGTGGTAGAGGAACTTGAATCTTGTGACATGAATTATCATTGTAAGTCGGTGTCGCTAATCAAGCTGAAACAATGCGTGACCAGCAGCCTTAGCCCCAAAACAGGCTTTTCACCCTTTTTCTATGCAAAAAAGCGTCTTTACGGTTGAGGCACTTGTTTCATATGACCTTAATTATCTTTGTAAGTTGTTGTCACCAATCAATCTAAAACTATGCAGGATCCATAGGCGATGCCTTGAACCTTTAATTTCTGTTTACTTATTGAAGTAAAAAGGCGAAAAGGCGACTTTGTGTTGAAGGCACTAGTTTCTTGTCACAAGATCTATCTTTGTAGGTAGGTTTTTCAAATCTAGCCAAAACTATGCGAGATCAACACGCCAGGCCAAAAAATACGCTTTTCAGCCCAATTCTAAAGGAAAATGAGACTTTGTGACAAAGGCCTTTGTGTCTTGTGGTTTGAATTGTCTTTTCCAGTCAGTCTCACTTATCAAGCCTCTACTGTGCGTTAACACAAGGCTTTGTCTTAATTTAAGCTCTTTGGCTTGATTCAATGCGAAAATGCGTTTTTTTGTCGAGGGCTATTGTGTCTTGTGATTAATGATTACCTTTGTAGCCTTTGTCACCAATCGAGCTAAAACTATGCGGGACCAACATGTTAGGCCGATAAACACGCTTTTAAGATTATATCTAGGCGAAAATGCGTCTTTGTGGTTAAGGAACTTGAATCTTGTGACATGAATTATCCTTGTAAGTCGGTGTCGCTAATCAAGCTGAAACAATGCGTGACCAGCAGCCTTAGCCCCAAAACAGGCTTTTCACCTTTTTTCTATGCAAAAATGCGTCTTTGCGGTTAAGGCACTTGTTTATTATGACCTTAATTATCTTTGTAAGTCGGTGTCACCAATCAAGCTAAAACTATGCGGAATCATAGGCGACACCTTGAACCTTAAATTTTTGCTTACTTCGATGCGCAAATGCGACTGTGTTTTGAAGGCACTGGTTTCTTGTCACAAGATTTATCTTTGTAGTTAGGTTTTTCAAATCTTGCCGAAACTATGCGGGATTAACAAGCCAGGCCCAAAAATACCCTTTTCGGCCTACTTCTAATGGAAAATGAGTCTTTGTTACAGAGGCACTTGTGTCTCGTGGTTTGAATTGTCTTTTACAGTCAGTGTCACAAATCAAGACTAAACTGTGCCTAACACAAGGCTTGGTCTTTTTTGATGCGCTTTTGCGACTTTGTGTTGATGGCAATGGTTTCTTGTCACTAGATTTATCTTTGTAGGTAGGAGTTTCAAATCTAGCCGAAACTATGCGGGATCAACAAGCCAGGCCCAAAACTACGCTTTTCAGTCCACTTCTAAAGGAAAATGGGACTTTGTGACAAAGGCCTTTGTGTCTTGTGGTTTGAATTGTCTTTTCCAGTCAGTCTCACTAATCAAGCCTACACTGTGCGTTAACACAAGGCTTGGTTTTAATCTATGCTCTTTGGCTTGATTAAATGCGAAAATGCGTTTTTTTGTCGAGGGCTATTGTGTCTTGTGATTAATGATTACCTTTGTAGCCTTTGTCACCAATCGAGCTAAAACTATGCGGGACCAACATGTTAGGCCGATAAACACGCTTTTAAGATTATATCTAGGCGAAAATGCGTCTTTGTGGTTAAGGAACTTGAATCTTGTGACATGAATTATCCTTGTAAGTCGGTGTCGCTAATCAAGCTGAAACAATGCGTGACCAGCAGCCTTAGCCCCAAAACAGGCTTTTCACCTTTTTTCTATGCAAAAATGCGTCTTTGCGGTTAAGGCACTTGTTTATTATGACCTTAATTATCTTTGTAAGTCGGTGTCACCAATCAAGCTAAAACTATGCGGAATCATAGGCGACACCTTGAACCTTAAATTTTTGCTTACTTCGATGCGCAAATGCGACTGTGTTTTGAAGGCACTGGTTTCTTGTCACAAGATTTATCTTTGTAGTTAGGTTTTTCAAATCTTGCCGAAACTATGCGGGATTAACAAGCCAGGCCCAAAAATACCCTTTTCGGCCTACTTCTAATGGAAAATGAGTCTTTGTTACAGAGGCACTTGTGTCTCGTGGTTTGAATTGTCTTTTACAGTCAGTGTCACAAATCAAGACTAAACTGTGCCTAACACAAGGCTTGGTCTTTTTTGATGCGCTTTTGCGACTTTGTGTTGATGGCAATGGTTTCTTGTCACTAGATTTATCTTTGTAGGTAGGAGTTTCAAATCTAGCCGAAACTATGCGGGATCAACAAGCCAGGCCCAAAACTACGCTTTTCAGTCCACTTCTAAAGGAAAATGGGACTTTGTGACAAAGGCCTTTGTGTCTTGTGGTTTGAATTGTCTTTTCCAGTCAGTCTCACTAATCAAGCCTACACTGTGCGTTAACACAAGGCTTGGTTTTAATCTATGCTCTTTGGCTTGATTAAATGCGAAAATGCGTTTTTTTGTCGAGGGCTATTGTGTCTTGTGATTTATGATTACCTTTGTAGTCTTTGTCACCAATCGAGCTTAAACTATGCGGGACCAACAGGTTAGGCCGATAAACACGCTTTTTAGATTATATCTAGGCGAAAATGCGTCTTTGTGGTAGAGGAACTTGAATCTTGTGACATGAATTATCATTGTAAGTCGGTGTCGCTAATCAAGCTGAAACAATTCGTGACCAGCAGCCTTAGCCCCAAAACAGGCTTTTCACCTTTTTTCTATGCAAAAATGCGTCTTTGCGGTTAAGGCACTTGTTTCTTATGACCTTAATTATCTTTGTAAGTCGGTGTCACCAATCAAGCTAAAACTATGCGGAATCATAGGCGACACCTTGAACCTTAAATTTCTGCATACTTCGATGCGCAAATGCGACTGTGTGTTGAAGGCACTGGTTTCTTGTCACAAGATTTATCTTTGTAGTTAGGTTTTTCAAATCTTGCCGAAACTATGCGGGATCAACAGGCCAGGCCTAAAAATACGCTTTTCGGCCTACTTCTAATGGAAAATGAGTCTTTGTTACAGAGGCACTTGTGTCTCGTGGTTTGAATTGTCTTTTACAGTCAGTGTCACAAATCAAGACTAAACTGTGCCTAACACAAGGCTTGGTCTTTTTTGATGCGCTTTTGCGACTTTGTGTTGATGGCAATGGTTTCTTGTCACTAGATTTATCTTTGTAGGTAGGAGTTTCAAATCTAGCCGAAACTATGCGGGATCAACAAGCCAGGCCCAAAACTACGCCTTTCAGTCCACTTCTAAAGGAAAATGGGACTTTGTGACAAAGGCCTTTGTGTCTTGTGGTTTGAATTGTCTTTTCCAGTCAGTCTCACTAACCAAGCCTACACTGTGCGTTAACACAAGGCTTGGTTTTAATCATTGCTCTTTGGCTTGATTAAATGCGAAAATGCGTATTTTTGTCGAGGTCTATTGTGTTTTGTGATTTATGATTACCTTTGTAGTCTTTGTCACCAATCGAGCTTAAACTATGCGGGACCAACAGGTTAGGCCAATAAACACGCTTTTTAGATTATATCTAGGCGAAAATGCGTCTTTGTGGTAGAGGAACTTGAATCTTGTGACATGAATTATCATTGTAAGTCGGTGTCGCTAATCAAGCTGAAACAATGCGTGACCAGCAGCCTTAGCCCCAAAACAGGCTTTTCACCCTTTTTCTATGCAAAAAAGCGTCTTTACGGTTGAGGCACTTGTTTCATATGACCTTAATTATCTTTGTAAGTTGTTGTCACCAATCAATCTAAAACTATGCAGGATCCATAGGCGATGCCTTGAACCTTTAATTTCTGTTTACTTATTGAAGTAAAAAGGCGAAAAGGCGACTTTGTGTTGAAGGCACTGGTTTCTTGTCACAAGATCTATCTTTGTAGGTAGGTTTTTCAAATCTAGCCAAAACTATGCGAGATCAACACGCCAGGCCAAAAAATACGCTTTTCAGCCCAATTCTAAAGGAAAATGAGACTTTGTGACAAAGGCCTTTGTGTCTTGTGGTTTGAATTGTCTTTTCCAGTCAGTCTCACTTATCAAGCCTCTACTGTGCGTTAACACAAGGCTTTGTCTTAATTTATGCTCTTTGGCTTGATTCAATGCGAAAATGCGTTTTTTTGTCGAGGGCTATTGTGTCTTGTGATTAATGATTACCTTTGTAGCCTTTGTCACCAATCGAGCTAAAACTATGCGGGACCAACATGTTAGGCCGATAAACACGCTTTTAAGATTATATCTAGGCGAAAATGCGTCTTTGTGGTTAAGGAACTTGAATCTTGTGACATGAATTATCCTTGTAAGTCGGTGTCGCTAATCAAGCTGAAACAATGCGTGACCAGCAGCCTTAGCCCCAAAACAGGCTTTTCACCTTTTTTCTATGCAAAAATGCGTCTTTGCGGTTAAGGCACTTGTTTATTATGACCTTAATTATCTTTGTAAGTCGGTGTCACCAATCAAGCTAAAACTATGCGGAATCATAGGCGACACCTTGAACCTTAAATTTCTGCTTACTTCGATGCGCAAATGCGCCTGTGTTTTGAAGGCACTGGTTTCTTGTCACAAGATTTATTTTTGTAGTTAGGTTTTTCAAATCTTGCCGAAACTATGCGGGATTAACAAGCCAGGCCCAAAAATACGCTTTTCGGCCTACTTCTAATGGATAATGAGTCTTTGTTACAGAGGCACTTGTGTCTCGTGGTTTGAATTGTCTTTTACAGTCAGTGTCACAAATCAAGACTAAACTGTGCCTAACACAAGGCTTGGTCTTTTTTGATGCGCTTTTGCGACTTTGTGTTGATGGCAATGGTTTCTTGTCACTAGATTTATCTTTTTAGGTAGAAGTTTCAAATCTAGCCGAAACTATGCGGGATCAACAAGCCAGGCCCAAAACTACGCTTTTCAGTCCACTTCTAAAGGAAAATGGGACTTTGTGACAAAGGCCTTTGTGTCTTGTGGTTTGAATTGTCTTTTCCAGTCAGTCTCACTAATCAAGCCTACACTGTGCGTTAACACAAGGCTTGGTTTTAATCTATGCTCTTTGGCTTGATTAAATGCGAAAATGCGTATTTTTGTCGAGGTCTATTGTGTCTTGTGATTTATGATTACCTTTGTAGTCTTTGTCACCAATCGAGCTTAAACTATGCGGGACCAACAGGTTAGGCCGATAAACACGCTTTTTAGATTATATCTAGGCGAAAATGCGTCTTTGTGGTAGAGGAACTTGAATCTTGTGACATGAATTATCATTGTAAGTCGGTGTCGCTAATCAAGCTGAAACAATGCGTGACCAGCAGCCTTAGCCCCAAAACAGGCTTTTCACCTTTTTTCTATGCAAAAATGCGTCTTTGCGGTTAAGGCACTTGTTTCTTATGACCTTAATTATCTTTGTAAGTCGGTGTCACCAATCAAGCTAAAACTATGCGGAATCATAGGCGACACCTTGAACCTTAAATTTCTGCATACTTCGATGCGCAAATGCGACTGTGTGTTGAAGGCACTGGTTTCTTGTCACAAGATTTATCTTTGTAGTTAGGTTTTTCAAATCTTGCCGAAACTATGCGGGATCAACAGGCAAGGCCTAAAAATACGCTTTTCGGCCTACTTCTAATGGAAAATGAGTCTTTGTTACAGAGGCACTTGTGTCTCGTGGTTTGAATTGTCTTTTACAGTCAGTGTCACAAATCAAGACTAAACTGTGCCTAACACAAGGCTTGGTCTTTTTTGATGCGCTTTTGCGACTTTGTGTTGATGGCAATGGTTTCTTGTCACTAGATTTATCTTTGTAGGTAGGAGTTTCAAATCTAGCCGAAACTATGCGGGATCAACAAGCCAGGCCCAAAACTACGCCTTTGAGTCCACTTCTAAAGGAAAATGGGACTTTGTGACAAAGGCCTTTGTGTCTTGTGGTTTGAATTGTCTTTTCCAGTCAGTCTCACTAACCAAGCCTACACTGTGCGTTAACACAAGGCTTGGTTTTAATCATTGCTCTTTGGCTTGATTAAATGCGAAAATGCGTATTTTTGTCGAGGTCTATTGTGTCTTGTGATTTATGATTACCTTTGTAGTCTTTGTCACCAATCGAGCTTAAACTATGCGGGACCAACAGGTTAGGCCGATAAACACGCTTTTTAGATTATATCTAGGCGAAAATGCGTCTTTGTGGTAGAGGAACTTGAATCTTGTGACATGAATTATCATTGTAAGTCGGTGTCGCTAATCAAGCTGAAACAATGCGTGACCAGCAGCCTTAGCCCCAAAACAGGCTTTTCACCCTTTTTCTATGCAAAAAAGCGTCTTTACGGTTGAGGCACTTGTTTCATATGACCTTAATTATCTTTGTAAGTTGTTGTCACCAATCAATCTAAAACTATGCAGGATCCATAGGCGATGCCTTGAACCTTTAATTTCTGTTTACTTATTGAAGTAAAAAGGCGAAAAGGCGACTTTGTGTTGAAGGCACTGGTTTCTTGTCACAAGATCTATCTTTGTAGGTAGGTTTTTCAAATCTAGCCAAAACTATGCGAGATCAACACGCCAGGCCAAAAAATACGCTTTTCAGCCCAATTCTAAAGGAAAATGAGACTTTGTGACATAGGCCTTTGTGTCTTGTGGTTTGAATTGTCTTTTCCAGTCAGTCTCACTTATCAAGCCTCTACTGTGCGTTAACACAAGGCTTTGTCTTAATTTATGCTCTTTGGCTTGATTCAATGCGAAAATGCGTTTTTTTGTCGAGGGCTATTGTGTCTTGTGATTAATGATTACCTTTGTAGCCTTTGTCACCACTCGAGCTAAAACTATGCGGGACCAACATGTTAGGCCGATAAACACGCTTTTTAGATTATATCTAGGCGAAAATGCGTCTTTGTGGTTAAGGAACTTGAATCTTGTGACATGAATTATCCTTGTAAGTCGGTGTCGCTAATCAAGCTGAAACAATGCGTGACCAGCAGCCTTAGCCCCAAAACAGGCTTTTCACCTTTTTTCTATGCAAAAATGCGTCTTTGCGGTTAAGGCACTTGTTTATTATGACCTTAATTATCTTTGTAATTCGGTGTCACCAATCAAGCTAAAACTATGCGGAATCATAGGCGACACCTTGAACCTTAAATTTCTGCTTACTTCGATGCGCAAATGCGACTGTGTTTTGAAGGCACTGGTTTCTTGTCACAAGATTTATCTTTGTAGTTAGGTTTTTCAAATCTTGCCGAAACTATGCGGGATTAACAAGCCAGGCCCAAAAATACGCTTTTCGGCCTACTTCTAATGGATAATGAGTCTTTGTTACAGAGGCACTTGTGTCTCGTGGTTTGAATTGTCTTTTACAGTCAGTGTCACAAATCAAGACTAAACTGTGCCTAACACAAGGCTTGGTCTTTTTTGATGCGCTTTTGCGACTTTGTGTTGATGGCAATGGTTTCTTGTCACTAGATTTATCTTTGTAGGTAGAAGTTTCAAATCTAGCCGAAACTATGCGGGATCAACAAGCCAGGCCCAAAACTACGCTTTTCAGTCCACTTCTAAAGGAAAATGGGACTTTGTGACAAAGGCCTTTGTGTCTTGTGGTTTGAATTGTCTTTTCCAGTCAGTCTCACTAATCAAGCCTACACTGTGCGTTAACACAAGGCTTGGTTTTAATCTATGCTCTTTGGCTTGATTAAATGCGAAAATGCGTATTTTTGTCGAGGTCTATTGTGTCTTGTGATTTATGATTACCTTTGTAGTCTTTGTCACCAATCGAGCTTAAACTATGCGGGACCAACAGGTTAGGCCGATAAACACGCTTTTTAGATTATATCTAGGCGAAAATGCGTCTTTGTGGTAGAGGAACTTGAATCTTGTGACATGAATTATCATTGTAAGTCGGTGTCGCTAATCAAGCTGAAACAATGCGTGACCAGCAGCCTTAGCCCCAAAACAGGCTTTTCACCTTTTTTCTATGCAAAAATGCGTCTTTGCGGTTAAGGCACTTGTTTCTTATGACCTTAATTATCTTTGTAAGTCGGTGTCACCAATCAAGCTAAAACTATGCGGAATCATAGGCGACACCTTGAACCTTAAATTTCTGCATACTTCGATGCGCAAATGCGACTGTGTGTTGAAGGCACTGGTTTCTTGTCACAAGATTTATCTTTGTAGTTAGGTTTTTCAAATCTTGCCGAAACTATGCGGGATCAACAGGCCAGGCCTAAAAATACGCTTTTCGGCCTACTTCTAATGGAAAATGAGTCTTTGTTACAGAGGCACTTGTGTCTCGTGGTTTGAATTGTCTTTTACAGTCAGTGTCACAAATCAAGACTAAACTGTGCCTAACACAAGGCTTGGTCTTTTTTGATGCGCTTTTGCGACTTTGTGTTGATGGCAATGGTTTCTTGTCACTAGATTTATCTTTGTAGGTAGGAGTTTCAAATCTAGCCGAAACTATGCGGGATCAACAAGCCAGGCCCAAAACTACGCCTTTCAGTCCACTTCTAAAGGAAAATGGGACTTTGTGACAAAGGCCTTTGTGTCTTGTGGTTTGAATTGTCTTTTCCAGTCAGTCTCACTAACCAAGCCTACACTGTGCGTTAACACAAGGCTTGGTTTTAATCATTGCTCTTTGGCTTGATTAAATGCGAAAATGCGTATTTTTGTCGAGGTCTATTGTGTCTTGTGATTTATGATTACCTTTGTAGTCTTTGTCACCAATCGAGCTTAAACTATGCGGGACCAACAGGTTAGGCCGATAAACACGCTTTTTAGATTATATCTAGGCGAAAATGCGTCTTTGTGGTAGAGGAACTTGAATCTTGTGACATGAATTATCATTGTAAGTCGGTGTCGCTAATCAAGCTGAAACAATGCGTGACCAGCAGCCTTAGCCCCAAAACAGGCTTTTCACCCTTTTTCTATGCAAAAAAGCGTCTTTACGGTTGAGGCACTTGTTTCATATGACCTTAATTATCTTTGTAAGTTGTTGTCACCAATCAATCTAAAACTATGCAGGATCCATAGGCGATGCCTTGAACCTTTAATTTCTGTTTACTTATTGAAGTAAAAAGGCGAAAAGGCGACTTTGTGTTGAAGGCACTAGTTTCTTGTCACAAGATCTATCTTTGTAGGTAGGTTTTTCAAATCTAGCCAAAACTATGCGAGATCAACACGCCAGGCCAAAAAATACGCTTTTCAGCCCAATTCTAAAGGAAAATGAGACTTTGTGACAAAGGCCTTTGTGTCTTGTGGTTTGAATTGTCTTTTCCAGTCAGTCTCACTTATCAAGCCTCTACTGTGCGTTAACACAAGGCTTTGTCTTAATTTAAGCTCTTTGGCTTGATTCAATGCGAAAATGCGTTTTTTTGTCGAGGGCTATTGTGTCTTGTGATTAATGATTACCTTTGTAGCCTTTGTCACCAATCGAGCTAAAACTATGCGGGACCAACATGTTAGGCCGATAAACACGCTTTTAAGATTATATCTAGGCGAAAATGCGTCTTTGTGGTTAAGGAACTTGAATCTTGTGACATGAATTATCCTTGTAAGTCGGTGTCGCTAATCAAGCTGAAACAATGCGTGACCAGCAGCCTTAGCCCCAAAACAGGCTTTTCACCTTTTTTCTATGCAAAAATGCGTCTTTGCGGTTAAGGCACTTGTTTATTATGACCTTAATTATCTTTGTAAGTCGGTGTCACCAATCAAGCTAAAACTATGCGGAATCATAGGCGACACCTTGAACCTTAAATTTTTGCTTACTTCGATGCGCAAATGCGACTGTGTTTTGAAGGCACTGGTTTCTTGTCACAAGATTTATCTTTGTAGTTAGGTTTTTCAAATCTTGCCGAAACTATGCGGGATTAACAAGCCAGGCCCAAAAATACCCTTTTCGGCCTACTTCTAATGGAAAATGAGTCTTTGTTACAGAGGCACTTGTGTCTCGTGGTTTGAATTGTCTTTTACAGTCAGTGTCACAAATCAAGACTAAACTGTGCCTAACACAAGGCTTGGTCTTTTTTGATGCGCTTTTGCGACTTTGTGTTGATGGCAATGGTTTCTTGTCACTAGATTTATCTTTGTAGGTAGGAGTTTCAAATCTAGCCGAAACTATGCGGGATCAACAAGCCAGGCCCAAAACTACGCTTTTCAGTCCACTTCTAAAGGAAAATGGGACTTTGTGACAAAGGCCTTTGTGTCTTGTGGTTTGAATTGTCTTTTCCAGTCAGTCTCACTAATCAAGCCTACACTGTGCGTTAACACAAGGCTTGGTTTTAATCTATGCTCTTTGGCTTGATTAAATGCGAAAATGCGTTTTTTTGTCGAGGGCTATTGTGTCTTGTGATTAATGATTACCTTTGTAGCCTTTGTCACCAATCGAGCTAAAACTATGCGGGACCAACATGTTAGGCCGATAAACACGCTTTTAAGATTATATCTAGGCGAAAATGCGTCTTTGTGGTTAAGGAACTTGAATCTTGTGACATGAATTATCCTTGTAAGTCGGTGTCGCTAATCAAGCTGAAACAATGCGTGACCAGCAGCCTTAGCCCCAAAACAGGCTTTTCACCTTTTTTCTATGCAAAAATGCGTCTTTGCGGTTAAGGCACTTGTTTATTATGACCTTAATTATCTTTGTAAGTCGGTGTCACCAATCAAGCTAAAACTATGCGGAATCATAGGCGACACCTTGAACCTTAAATTTTTGCTTACTTCGATGCGCAAATGCGACTGTGTTTTGAAGGCACTGGTTTCTTGTCACAAGATTTATCTTTGTAGTTAGGTTTTTCAAATCTTGCCGAAACTATGCGGGATTAACAAGCCAGGCCCAAAAATACCCTTTTCGGCCTACTTCTAATGGAAAATGAGTCTTTGTTACAGAGGCACTTGTGTCTCGTGGTTTGAATTGTCTTTTACAGTCAGTGTCACAAATCAAGACTAAACTGTGCCTAACACAAGGCTTGGTCTTTTTTGATGCGCTTTTGCGACTTTGTGTTGATGGCAATGGTTTCTTGTCACTAGATTTATCTTTGTAGGTAGGAGTTTCAAATCTAGCCGAAACTATGCGGGATCAACAAGCCAGGCCCAAAACTACGCTTTTCAGTCCACTTCTAAAGGAAAATGGGACTTTGTGACAAAGGCCTTTGTGTCTTGTGGTTTGAATTGTCTTTTCCAGTCAGTCTCACTAATCAAGCCTACACTGTGCGTTAACACAAGGCTTGGTTTTAATCTATGCTCTTTGGCTTGATTAAATGCGAAAATGCGTTTTTTTGTCGAGGGCTATTGTGTCTTGTGATTTATGATTACCTTTGTAGTCTTTGTCACCAATCGAGCTTAAACTATGCGGGACCAACAGGTTAGGCCGATAAACACGCTTTTTAGATTATATCTAGGCGAAAATGCGTCTTTGTGGTAGAGGAACTTGAATCTTGTGACATGAATTATCATTGTAAGTCGGTGTCGCTAATCAAGCTGAAACAATGCGTGACCAGCAGCCTTAGCCCCAAAACAGGCTTTTCACCTTTTTTCTATGCAAAAATGCGTCTTTGCGGTTAAGGCACTTGTTTCTTATGACCTTAATTATCTTTGTAAGTCGGTGTCACCAATCAAGCTAAAACTATGCGGAATCATAGGCGACACCTTGAACCTTAAATTTCTGCATACTTCGATGCGCAAATGCGACTGTGTGTTGAAGGCACTGGTTTCTTGTCACAAGATTTATCTTTGTAGTTAGGTTTTTCAAATCTTGCCGAAACTATGCGGGATCAACAGGCCAGGCCTAAAAATACGCTTTTCGGCCTACTTCTAATGGAAAATGAGTCTTTGTTACAGAGGCACTTGTGTCTCGTGGTTTGAATTGTCTTTTACAGTCAGTGTCACAAATCAAGACTAAACTGTGCCTAACACAAGGCTTGGTCTTTTTTGATGCGCTTTTGCGACTTTGTGTTGATGGCAATGGTTTCTTGTCACTAGATTTATCTTTGTAGGTAGGAGTTTCAAATCTAGCCGAAACTATGCGGGATCAACAAGCCAGGCCCAAAACTACGCCTTTCAGTCCACTTCTAAAGGAAAATGGGACTTTGTGACAAAGGCCTTTGTGTCTTGTGGTTTGAATTGTCTTTTCCAGTCAGTCTCACTAACCAAGCCTACACTGTGCGTTAACACAAGGCTTGGTTTTAATCATTGCTCTTTGGCTTGATTAAATGCGAAAATGCGTATTTTTGTCGAGGTCTATTGTGTCTTGTGATTTATGATTACCTTTGTAGTCTTTGTCACCAATCGAGCTTAAACTATGCGGGACCAACAGGTTAGGCCAATAAACACGCTTTTTAGATTATATCTAGGCGAAAATGCGTCTTTGTGGTAGAGGAACTTGAATCTTGTGACATGAATTATCATTGTAAGTCGGTGTCGCTAATCAAGCTGAAACAATGCGTGACCAGCAGCCTTAGCCCCAAAACAGGCTTTTCACCCTTTTTCTATGCAAAAAAGCGTCTTTACGGTTGAGGCACTTGTTTCATATGACCTTAATTATCTTTGTAAGTTGTTGTCACCAATCAATCTAAAACTATGCAGGATCCATAGGCGATGCCTTGAACCTTTAATTTCTGTTTACTTATTGAAGTAAAAAGGCGAAAAGGCGACTTTGTGTTGAAGGCACTGGTTTCTTGTCACAAGATCTATCTTTGTAGGTAGGTTTTTCAAATCTAGCCAAAACTATGCGAGATCAACACGCCAGGCCAAAAAATACGCTTTTCAGCCCAATTCTAAAGGAAAATGAGACTTTGTGACAAAGGCCTTTGTGTCTTGTGGTTTGAATTGTCTTTTCCAGTCAGTCTCACTTATCAAGCCTCTACTGTGCGTTAACACAAGGCTTTGTCTTAATTTATGCTCTTTGGCTTGATTCAATGCGAAAATGCGTTTTTTTGTCGAGGGCTATTGTGTCTTGTGATTAATGATTACCTTTGTAGCCTTTGTCACCAATCGAGCTAAAACTATGCGGGACCAACATGTTAGGCCGATAAACACGCTTTTAAGATTATATCTAGGCGAAAATGCGTCTTTGTGGTTAAGGAACTTGAATCTTGTGACATGAATTATCCTTGTAAGTCGGTGTCGCTAATCAAGCTGAAACAATGCGTGACCAGCAGCCTTAGCCCCAAAACAGGCTTTTCACCTTTTTTCTATGCAAAAATGCGTCTTTGCGGTTAAGGCACTTGTTTATTATGACCTTAATTATCTTTGTAAGTCGGTGTCACCAATCAAGCTAAAACTATGCGGAATCATAGGCGACACCTTGAACCTTAAATTTCTGCTTACTTCGATGCGCAAATGCGACTGTGTTTTGAAGGCACTGGTTTCTTGTCACAAGATTTATTTTTGTAGTTAGGTTTTTCAAATCTTGCCGAAACTATGCGGGATTAACAAGCCAGGCCCAAAAATACGCTTTTTGGCCTACTTCTAATGGAAAATGAGTCTTTGTTACAGAGGCACTTGTGTCTCGTGGTTTGAATTGTCTTTTACAGTCAGTGTCACAAATCAAGACTAAACTGTGCCTAACACAAGGCTTGGTCTTTTTTGATGCGCTTTTGCGACTTTGTGTTGATGGCAATGGTTTCTTGTCACTAGATTTATCTTTGTAGGTAGGAGTTTCAAATCTAGCCGAAACTATGCGGGATCAACAAGCCAGGCCCAAAACTACGCTTTTCAGTCCACTTCTAAAGGAAAATGGGACTTTGTGACAAAGGCCTTTGTGTCTTGTGGTTTGAATTGTCTTTTCCAGTCAGTCTCACTAATCAAGCCTACACTGTGCGTTAACACAAGGCTTGGTTTTAATCTATGCTCTTTGGCTTGATTAAATGCGAAAATGCGTATTTTTGTCGAGGTCTATTGTGTCTTGTGATTTATGATTACCTTTGTAGTCTTTGTCACCAATCGAGCTTAAACTATGCGGGACCAACAGGTTAGGCCGATAAACACGCTTTTTAGATTATATCTAGGCGAAAATGCGTCTTTGTGGTAGAGGAACTTGAATCTTGTGACATGAATTATCATTGTAAGTCGGTGTCGCTAATCAAGCTGAAACAATGCGTGACCAGCAGCCTCAGCCCCAAAACAGGCTTTTCACCTTTTTTCTATGCAAAAATGCGTCTTTGCGGTTAAGGCACTTGTTTCTTATGACCTTAATTATCTTTGTAAGTCGGTGTCACCAATCAAGCTAAAACTATGCGGAATCATAGGCGACACCTTGAACTTTAAATTTCTGCATACTTCGATGCGCAAATGCGACTGTGTGTGTTGAAGGCACTGGTTTCTTGTCACAAGATTTATCTTTGTAGTTAGGTTTTTCAAATCTTGCCGAAACTATGCGGGATCAACAGGCCAGGCCTAAAAATACGCTTTTCGGCCTACTTCTAATGGAAAATGAGTCTTTGTTACAGAGGCACTTGTGTCTCGTGGTTTGAATTGTCTTTTACAGTCAGTGTCACAAATCAAGACTAAACTGTGCCTAACACAAGGCTTGGTCTTTTTTGATGCGCTTTTGCGACTTTGTGTTGATGGCAATGGTTTCTTGTCACTAGATTTATCTTTGTAGGTAGGAGTTTCAAATCTAGCCGAAACTATGCGGGATCAACAAGCCAGGCCCAAAACTACGCTTTTCAGTCCACTTCTAAAGGAAAATGGGACTTTGTGACAAAGGCCTTTGTGTCTTGTGGTTTGAATTGTCTTTTCCAGTCAGTCTCACTAATCAAGCCTACACTGTGCGTTAACACAAGGCTTGGTTTTAATCTATGCTCTTTGGCTTGATTAAATGCGAAAATGCGTATTTTTGTCGAGGTCTATTGTGTCTTGTGATTTATGATTACCTTTGTAGTCTTTGTCACCAATCGAGCTTAAACTATGCGGGACCAACAGGTTAGGCCGATAAACACGCTTTTTAGATTATATCTAGGCGAAAATGCGTCTTTGTGGTAGAGGAACTTGAATCTTGTGACATGAATTATCATTGTAAGTCGGTGTCGCTAATCAAGCTGAAACAATGCGTGACCAGCAGCCTTAGCCCCAAAACAGGCTTTTCACCCTTTTTCTATGCAAAAATGCGTCTTTACGGTTGAGGGAGACGCGGTAGAAGGAGCAGGGTTGGAAAAGTAGCAGGGTGCCCCTGGTGGTAAAGGCGCAGGGTCATGGGGCCTCAAAGTAGCAGGGTTGTGGGGCCTCAAAGTAGCAGGGTCGTGGTGCCTCAGAGTAGCAGGGTCGCCTGGCCCAGCAAAGGCGCAGGGTCCGCGCCGGGTGCAGTCTGGGAGGAGGGGGGCATCGTCCGAGCCTTCCCGGCTTGCCCCGCCTCCCGCCACCCCCTCCCCTTCGCCTACGCACGGAGGAGTCGAAGCTATGAGAATGTCACAGTGCGCCGTCTTTGAGCAAAGCATGGAGTATTCACGGCACAGGTCGTGCACGGAGACGCCAGAGCGCGCCAGAGCGCGCGGCGGGCGCTGTAAGTACGCAGACGTTGAACGAGATTCTTACTTTTTTTCGCTATCAGTAACGCAGTGTCGTTTTCTTATGGTTTATCGATTATGATAGAAATAGTACTCAAGTATAACAATCTGAGTGATTTAATGAGTTCATTTATAGAATATTTACAACACCTTCCTTTCAACAAAAAAATGTCAGTTGCAGGGCTGACTTACATCGAAGTGGAATACTTATTCAACAATAAATTGCACTAGCTTTAATAATCTACCACATACTGAAAAGATAAAAGGTACACTTAACTAGAGAGGCAAACAAAACAATACATAACATTTTTAAAAAAAATTAATATTAACGAACGGATGAACAACTTAATACAAAATACTCAATAAATTTTATTTTACAACAATGTGAAACAAGTACGCCTATACACTGTTATTCAACGAATGTGACGTCTTATTCGTTAGAATGTGACTTCTGTCACGTTCGTTTGAATACGATGTCACATTCGTTTGAATGTTGATCCACGTTCGAACGAATGTGACACCCTAATTGAACGGCCGTGTCACGCTCAAAGGAATGTGACATCGCATCCAAACGAACGTGACAAAATTCACATTCTAACGAATATGACGTCACATTCGTTGGATAACAGTGTAAATGCACACAAAATTTCCAAGCACTTTTTTGTATATAGTTACGCACTATTTTGAACATGCGGAAGCTTCTGCATAATATTATGCATAACAACGCATGTGCAAAATAATGCGCAACTATGTACAAAAACTTGCATAAGGATTTTGTGTGTGCTTTTTTTTCTTTTTCTAAAAGACCATACCGATTATGCAGCTGCAAATGGGGCACCTCTTTGGAACCGCTGCGTTGTCTGGTCTTATAGAAAAAGATGAAAAGAATTGCAAGGCGCACTTGCTACACAGCACCTTGTGCCCGCAGGGTAAACACGTCCGCACCGGCTCATTGGAAAAGCAAACCCTACAGCTTCCCTCTTCGTTTTCAGTGGGGGTGTCGTTCACCACTGGCAACAAGGGCACGAGTTGAGCCAACTCGTGTACTTGTGTCCAAGCAAACTCCCGAGGGAAGTCCTGTGAATAGCATTTCACAATGCGCCAGTTGGATGGGTCTACGTCTACGGGCCCACTCTCCCGCATGGCGTTGTACACCTCATACTCTGCCGGCGTTGCTTGATCGGGGTCAACTGCAAAAATTAAAAACATCGTTAGAACCATAAAATAAGTGCACACCTGCAGGTGCATGCTTGTAAGAACAGGTCTACTGTGGAGTTATTGTACTGAGTACATATATTCGATTTATTTACATTGAGCGGTTTCTGCTCAATTGTGTACACACCGATGGGAAGTGCAGCCAAAACTCGCAGATCTGGTTCCGTGGTATTATCTGCTACTTCCCGCCTCAAATTTCTCCAATACCGATCTCTTTCATAAATTCCCTGCGCTGACAAAAAAAAAACACTCAAATAAAACTCGGATGCGATGCGATGCTGGGCCGCACCACTGACGCCGGCAGACCCAAAATGAGAACTTCAGTCCGGACCTCGAGAGTATACTTACCAGCGTTAAAATCCTCCTGAAATTGGAGGATTTGCCGGTTGGCTTCCGCCTCGGCGTCCCGCTCTGCCTGTGCGGCCCTTCCCAGCCTGCGGACAGCGCGTTCCTCGCGTTCTGCTGCAACCGCCGGAGAGCGGCGAGTCACTCTCGTCACTCGTCTGTCTGCGGCAGTTGCGCGCTGGGATCGGCGCGCAGGGTTGGGTGCTGCGCGGCGTACTCGTGGTGCCGCTCTGCCAAGGGCCCCCACGGGTGGGTCCGCGGGGTCCACGTGCTGGTCCGCGGGGTCCACGGGCCTGTCCGCGGGGTCCACGTGCTGGTCCGCGGGGTCCACGGGCCTGTCCGCGGGGTCCACGGGCCTGTCCGCGGGGTCCACGGGCCTGTCCGCGGGGTCCACGGGGCGGTCCGCGGGGTCCACGGGCCTGTCCGCGGGGTCCACGGGCCTGTCCGCGGGGTCCACAGGCTGGTCCGCCGGGTCCACGGCCTGGTTCGCGGGGTCCACGGGCTGGTCAGCGGGGTCCACGGGTGGGTGCACTAGGTCCGCGGGGTTGACAGGCGGGTCCACGGGTGGGTGCACTGGGTCCGCGGGGTTGACAGGCGGGTCCACGGGGTCCAAGGGGTTCACAGGCCGGTCCACGGTCCCTGCGGCGGCGCTGGCAGCCCTCGCTCTACCCCTGGTGGGGCCCGCTGCAGTTCGCGGGGCAGCGGTTCGGCGCCTCCGGGTGGTACGCCTCAGGGTGGCAGCAGGCGTCTCGATTGGATCAAGGGGGTCTTGTGGTTCTCCGGCTGGAATCTCCATGTCCTGCAGCTCAAGGGCCTCTCCTTGGACCGCCTCTCTCAAAGCTATGCGTGAGTAAGTTTTAGTACAGTGATAGCTTGCTGCATTTAGGAACTCCAGGACGGTCATCCTGTCCAGTTTCTCAGTCAGCCTCTGGATGTTATGGTCCAAGAGCCTGTACTTTAGCTTCCGGCACCGCGACACGGCACTACCACCCTCGGCCGCGATAAATTTTCGCCACACTGTGGCTTCGTGAAGCCGGAATGCCTCTGTAAAAATTAAAATAGTTAAAAGTGATCCAAGGTCTGGCATAAACGGACGGCTGCCTAAAAGCGTTAGTTCTACTTACCAACCCAGCTCCAGGCGTTAGGATGAGGCCGCCCTAGAGAGTTCACCAGGGTGTGATGGTAGGACTCCTAGAGAAAATATGTTAGAATGCGCTTGAATCTTTCACCAAACAAAATCCCTTTCTACAATTTTTGTACGTGGTCTCACACAATTTTGCGCATACGTGTTTATCGTACCAATTTGCTCGCGATTTCGCACTAATTTGTGCGATTTTGCGTACAAATTTGAACGAAAAAGTTCGCGTGTTAAAAATTGTGTGAGACCACGTACAAAATTGTACAAAAACATTTAGTCTGTCACAAGGTGACTGCTTAAATTACATTACCTGATCATTATTTGTGCGCCGATGTTTTCGGTATACGCTCATATGAGCACCCCCAACACCTGTCGCATAGATAACTCAGTTTCACGTCGCTGCCCAAGTACACGTTAAAAAGAAAATCATTCGATAAAACTCACCATTAATCCACGTTCTCTCGACGTATTCGAGAAACGGCTTCAATTGGGCATGGAACTCCTCTCTTGCGGCCTTGGCCTTTATCAAATTAAAACCTCCCTCAATATCGTCTCCCGGCAAGAAGGGCAGTGCCATGCACATGCGCACCGTCTTGCCAGCATCTTCAGGGTTGTCTCTCAAAAGCGGCCGCAAGCCCAGCGAGGCACACTTTTTAGCCATGGCCTGGGAAAAAAATTGTAAGAATTTTATGAGTTGAAAAATAAACAATTAACTCTGTGCAATTGCAACGGTTTTGCCGCCCCGAGTTTGCAAAGTCTCCACGACAGTCTGCGAGAGACACGCTAGAGGTCTAGTACGCCAGTCCCAGCGCCCGGTCACTTGAACCCTTAGGTGGAGACTAAGCCAGCCCGTTATTCTTTCAGACCAGGGGAGGGGGCCTACGGACATAATTCTTTTAACTGCAGTTTTTGAAAATGTCTTGTCGAACCAAGGTGGTGTGAAAAAAGAGCAAGTGAACTCGGTCGTTGAGAAAAAAAAGTCTGCCGGCCCCTTTTCGGGGGAATTTCTTGGTGGCTTAATCAAACGGCCTGTCCAGGACTGGCCCGGCCGCACAGTGGGTCGGAAGACCGTTGAGGCGGCCAAAATTCCGGACGCGTTTTGAGCTCCAGAGTCGCTCAATGGGACTCTAATCAAACGACGTGTGACCCCACCAATAGATTCCTCGTTTGGAGAGCAATCCACTGGTGGGGTCACACGTTTGATTCCAGTCCCATTTAGCGCAGTCCCATTTAGCGACTCTGGAGCTCAAAACACGTCTAGAATTTTGGCCGCCTCAACGGTCTTCTGACACTCACTGTGGGCCGTCTCTGCGAGTTTGCGATGTCTCGCGTCGCAATCTCGCAGAATTTACTGGATTGATAAAAAAGGAAGCATTCTGACCTGGTCTATGTGGAAGAGACATCCAGTCAAAGTTGAACCTGGAAACTCCTCCTTCACCGCCCGAACCAGCCCCTTTTCGTAGTCGGACATAATGTTGCTCATATTGAAGTGAGGGAACATTTCCTTCACGGTCCGGAACAACAGCTTGTACGCTGCTGTTGTTTTCCGGGTCATGAGGGCGGAGACGACAGGGAAAACCTGAAACGGTTTGAAATAATATAACTCACAAATTGTCATGATTACAAGAAAAATGGTGAACCGTGATGGGCGGGACCGCGGCGGGGCGGGGCGCCGAGCCTTCGCACAGTAGGCCAGAAGACCGTTGAGGCGGCCAAAATTCTAGCTCCAAAGTCGCTAAATGGGGCTCGAATCGAACGTGTGACCCCACCAATGGATTGCTCTCCTCACGAGGAATCCATTGGTAGGGTCACACGTTCAATTCGAGTCCTATGTAACGACTCTGGAGCTCAAAACGCGTCTAGAATTTTGGCCGCCGCAACGGTCTTCTGACTCACTGTGCTTCGGTGGGCTGCGGAGGGATGTTGTTTGCCGGGGCGATGCACTTGTAACATAATTAAAGAAAATGCCACCAACCTCATCGTATGCCACTGCCATAATTGTTACCAATTGGTAACAATCTTTCACGTTAGGGGTCATTTTGAAATGCCCGTCAATGTGGAAATGAGTGCTCGTGCTGAGCAAGTTCTCCAATTCTTTGTGGCCACTTACAAAAATGGCCACTGTACCCTCGAGCGCGGTGCCGGTTATGCATTCCCGGAAGAATGGCTTCCCATCTAGAGTTGAGCCAAACCTCTCCCTGTACCTCGGATCCAGCAATGAATTACCAAAGTCTTGCAACGTCTCCGGCACGTCTGGAAAAACCTTTTTCCGCTGCAGTTGCATGGAACATGACACCGAGCAAAATGGCATGCTCCGAATAACTTCCCTATTAGTTATCCTGTAAAAATAAAATTTAAAAAATAATTAAGGCTTTGCATTTTATCAGCGTTAGTACTCTAATAAAATTATCATTGGAGTACCGTTATTGAATACTTATTAGACTAAATAATGTCACACCTTGCATACTCCTGTCTGTGGATTTCTGCCAGAGGTGTAGACTCCGTCGCGGCTCTGTGGTAGAGCACCATTCGGAAGTCTTTGAGAAGCTTAGCCGCTTCCTCTGGCTCATGGCTGTGCCCACGAGTCTCACATATCAGGTGTTCGTCGTTAACTTCGTCGTGCAACATTTTTGCAATGCCTTTACACTTCTTCTTACGGCACGTCATATACTTAAGGTAGGGGTCAGAGGACTTAACCCTGTACACATAATTGGTTGAATCATCTATGTACAGTTTTGACCCTCGCATCTGGCCTTCTATGCGCGTTGCCGGGTGCCAGACGTCTCCCTGAAACAAAACAAGGACTTATAAAAAATACAGAAAAGAACGGCGGCGCGGGGAGGCGCGGGGCGGCGCGGGGAGACGCGGGGCGGCGGGGAGAGGCGCGGGGCGGCGCGGGGAGACGCGGGGCGGCGGGGAGACGCGGGGCGGCGCGGAGAGGCGCGGGGAGGCGCGGGGCGGCGCAGGGCGGCGCGGGGAGGCGCGGGGAGGCGCGGGGAGGCACGGGGCGGCGGGGAGACGCGGGGCGGCGGGGAGACGCGGGGCGGCGCGGAGAGGCGCGGGGCGGCGCGGGGCGGCGGGGGGCGGCGGGGAGGCGTGGGGAGGCACGGGGCGGCGGGGAGACGCGGGGCAGCGCCCGAAATGCAGTGCAGTTGCTCACCTGATATTCTTCCGGAGGGAGATCAATTTCCAGGCCGAGATCAATTTCTAGGCCTTCCGTTTCCAAATTCTCATCTGCCATGACGCTGAACAGAATTGCACTGTAAAAAAATAAAAAGAACGATAAACTGACGATTGAATGTTGTGTGAAGTTTCTTGATAGTTACTTCCACGTGGCGCACCGTCGCCGGTGGCCTAAATCCACCATCCTATGCAACAGCCCCGCGCAGAACGGCCACGCGTCTTTCATGTCCGCGTATGGAACGCGCATTGGAAATAGAGCTTTTTCAAGCGCACTCTGCAAACTCAACAGTGTACTCAGTACGCTCTGTTCAGTGTGTACTCACTAGCACACTCACAAGCACACTCCAACGTGCTCAGATGAGCACACTCCCAAGAGAGTGTACTCAGATGAGTACTCACCTACAGCTGCATATAATGCCAGGCGTGCTCATCTGAGTACACTCTCATTAGAGTGTACTCATCTGTAATGAGAGTGTACTCAGATGAGCACGCCTGGCAGAACATGCAGCTGTAGGTGTGTACTCATCTGAGTACACTCTCGTGGGAGTGTGCTCATGAGTATAAGTTCATGGGAGTGTACTCGTGATCAGTACACGCTAAAGAGAGTGTATTGAGTACACTGTTGAGTTTGCAGAGCACCGCGTGCTGGGCAGACACCGAGAACGGCGCACTACTATGGCCCGGCCGCGGACATGACAGCGCGGCTCCCATCGTGCTCATAGTGCCGACCGGCAAATTTATTCGGGAGAAAAGAAATGTCATTCAAAGTGGGGCATTTATTCCAAAGCAACGACCGAGAATTTCTCCCCCCTCCCCGGCCAGCGCTTGTCGCGCCAAAAACGCTGCGATTTGAACAAGGCCCCCCCCCCCGCCGAGCTTTCGTCACGGATAGACTCGCACCGCGGCCCACCGTCCGCGAGCCATCGTGACTGCCAACGCCGCGCCCCCCACGACTCCCCATGCGGTACAACGCGGCCCAACCCCGGGTGCCGCCGCGGCGCAGTGGCCCGAAGACCGGTAGAGGCAGTCCAAATTCCAGACGAAATTTGAGCTGCAGAGTCGCTAAATGTGACTCGAACCGAACGTGTGACCCAACCAATGGATTGCTTTTCAGGGAAAAAATACTTTGTTGAGGTGATCGACTTTGCTCGATGGGCTAAATATACCCTTTCGCTCGTCGCCGAGTGAAGAAAAAAAGTAATCAAAAAGCCAGGAACCAGTAGTGCGCCACCTAGCGGCCGGTACTGTGAACTGTCAAAAGCTGAACCATGATTGGTCACAAGCGTAGGTCTCGACGAAGTTCAAAGCAGCTGGCGCCAGGTGGCGCGCTACTAGTTCCTAATTTTTTATTACTTTTGTTCTTCACTCGGCGACGAGCGAAAGGGTCTATTCGATAGCTGCAATAAAAAAAATCCGGTACCCACAACCAAAAGCACGACCGGACACTTCTAAGAGGATAACAAACCCAGCTTAGTTGTCTTCTCTCAAGTGTCCGGTCGTAGCAACCAGCTTTTGGTTGTAGGTATCGGATATTTTCTATTGCAGCTACGTACCGAATTTAGCCTATCGAGAAAGTCAATCACCACAACAAAGTGTTTATCCTTGCTCGAACGAGGAATCCATTCGTGAGGTCACACGTTCGGTTCGAGTCCTGTTTGGCGACTCTGGGGCTCAGATACGCATCTAGAGTTTTGGCCGCCTGCGCCGGTTTTCTAGCCCACTGTGCACCGAGAAGCCCACCAGATGCCCTCCTCTGCCCCTCCCCCTCCCCGCAGCCCAACCCACCTGCGCCGCATGCACCGTGCCTGCTATGAGTCCTGCGATGCCCGAGAGCTCGGAAAATTCCCGAAAACAGATCTCGCCACCTCGTCTGGGGATGGACATGTCCTGACTTGCATCGCTGCCCTCCTCCTCTTCCCCCCGTCCCAGCCCAGTCACGGCGACTTCATTTACTGTACCAAATGAAAAAAGGCAAGAATCGTAACAGCGCGCGCATTGTACATGATGACAAGGGAGCACGAGAAAGTGTTTCATGGCATACCCTGACGACTGCAGGCTAATTCCGATGTCCGTATACGTCGCCCTGTCTGTCTCGCTCGCCTGCGGTGCGCCCCACGAGTGTGAAAGAGACAGAGCGACGCAAACTCGTGTTTAGATTCG
>CM060098.1:15811720-15838869 GCA_030522485.1 Stenchaetothrips biformis | reverse complement strand
ACATTTTGAAATTCATCTCTATCTTCAAATTCTCCTGTTTGGCCCCCTCCGCCAGCACTGGTGCTTTAGGTAAATGCACATCCATTATCTTATGCTATTATATATTATTTATTCTTGCAATCAATGCTGCTCCATAGTTTGTATTTATTCTGATTTATATATTTTTTGTTGCAGATTTGAAGGTAAACATGCCTTTTTTAAGAGGCTCTGTAAAATTCTCCACAATTTTACAAATATTTTTGTGTCTTTATCAAAGAGGCATCAGATCAGACAAGCCGCTCTCATGCTGATGGCTACTCAAGGAAAGAGGGGTCCCTTTCTCAAAGCATCCAATGACTGTAGTCAACCACAGCAGAGAAAAGTTTCCCTTCTTCCCTCTCACAAGGATCTGCTTCAAAACATCTTCCCTGAACTACAGGATAATGAATATGTAAAGAAGTACACTTACATCTTTGTACAGGGAGTTCACTACAGTGAGAAAGATGCTTTTGTTCTCAGTTTTGCTGACAAACTTCCTAAATTAGGAGAAATTGCAGCTATTTATGGCTACAATGACAAGATCGTCTTCATTTACTCAAACCTGATTTCGGAAGAGTTCAATTTTTCTTTGAATGCTTTGAAAGTAAGACATGATGGGCTGCTTGGAGTTATACCAACAGATAATCTCATTTACCATCAAAGAATCACCTTTGTTAAATCTGTTGGTGGACATTTTGTGCTCATTCCTGGCAGAAGTTTTATTTCAGAACAGGTACATTTACTGCTTTAACAAGTTATGTGATAGGTTCAGAGACTCGGATCAATATCCACATTTCTCTTTGTTCCAGTTACTCCATGGTGAGAACTCCAATGACAATCTGTCTGCGTGAAAAGCTAGTTTCCATAAGATTTAAGAGCTGAAAAATCTGAAGAGATAGGTAGGTAGGTAAATCTATCTGCAGTGAGACTCTTCTCAAAGCGATGTAATGAATAGAAATTTTTTTAATTTTTATATTTTTTATTTTTAGGCTTGTACTACTGTTAAATTATTGGGAATGGAAAAGCTTCAATGTAACATAAAACTTTAAATGCATGAGTTCATAATTAACTGTGCACAATTCAAGTTGAAGAAAGGGCTCAGGCTGAGAGAACAACCCACCCTTCATGCATATACCTATCACCACATTGTGGCTAATGTGAGCACATTTCTCGTCAAGAGTTCAAAACAGATACAATAACTACCCAATTGTATCATAATTTTAAACAAACTTGTGTTCAAATCTACATTTTCTTTGCTCTAATTAATGTTAAGGCCCATTCAAAGAAAAATACCGAACAAATGCCATTCCACTCGATAAAATGTGCTATCATCATGAATCCTATATATATCAATGTCAATCATTGCTATTTTATTATTTAAAGTAATAATTTGAGCAGACTGTTTTTCCTTTTTTATTGTCAATTTATATGCTCAAGCTAACAATTAAATGTGCCATCAATATGCTATTATAGTTCCAGAAATGTCTAGAAGGCAAGAAGTGACACTCTCCCTTCTTTTAAATACGAAATTTGTTAACCCTCAAGAGGATCAAACAGATTCAAAGTTTTATATTTGTTTACATGTGAGAAGTTCATAGTTTAATTTAAATATATTGTGTAAGTTAAAGGTATAAAATTTAAGAAGACGTTACTATTTTTTCTCAGTTTAATTGCACAACTCTGATTACAAATGTACTTTTGTGAATAGAAAGAGTCGGGACCAAAAAGTCAACCAAAGAAATAAAACAGTTAGGACTCGAACTATATAATTTTGTAAAGTCTTTCATAAACCATGTCCTCTACTCCAAAACTAATAAAATACTACATGCAACAAAGCAAGAGCCAAAAGAACTCGGAAGTTTAAGAAGGTCACTGAAGCTGGTGATGTGGACGCTCTCTTCTCACGGGTCTTCTGTCTTTGCAGGCTGGGACGCAATGTTGACTCCAAACAGGCTTGCGTTGGCTGTGGTGCAGCTCTTGTTATGTGCCGGCAAAGAAGAAACCACAGTTACAAATACAAGATGACAAAACTGGATAAGGAATGGTTTTAAAAGGCCACAATAAAGCATGGGCCTAAGGGAGACTTAGCATTGCAGCAGTGAAGGGTCCAGTTATAAGAAATCAATCCAATAATATCGCAACCCACTTTACACTCAAAGTCATTAATGACACGTCTCAAGATTTTTCTTAACTATGGCTAACAATTGAAAGAGGCAAGTTTGAGCGACTTTGGAGAGGGGCAAACAAATAAACTATTACATTTTTGGAAGAGTTCAATGGTTTTGTTGAATTTCCAGCCAGACTTACCATCAAAATTGCTCAGGAAAGTGGACAAGATCTGGAATGTAAACGTTGCCTTGTAGATTCCATTTAGTGTCGGTCTGGAGTTCACTGGTTACAGCGGGACTTCTTCAAGGGTCTCCCAACAGGTCTTCTCCACAGCACATCAAAATTCACCTGTTGACATATCAAAGAATTAACATCACACAAATCTACTGTTGTGCAGTAGCCATAGCAGACGGCATAGATTGGTGGAAAGTTCAGCGCAAACACACAGCAACACAGTAAGCCACAAAAGGAAGAAAAAATACATCGGGAGAGAGAAATGTACGCAAATTCGAAGGAAAGAACGGAAAAAAGTCGCAGGCTCATGCACGTAGTTGAAACATAACCAACAGAGTGTCGGATTGTCGGGCTTTGCATGTGTAGCAAATGGTAAGTAAGATAAGCGATCAGCAGTGGAGAAAATGCTTGGATTTCAGAAAAGGCTGCGAACTGACAGGCAAGCGAAAAAATTGTATTCGTCACGTTTCGGTGGCGAAATTCAGACGACGAACTCACCCCGTTCCCTCGTCAGCCTAGTCCTCGCAGCCACTAAGCAGAAGACGCGAGACGCGGCGCACTTGTCATTTCAGCAACGCAATCTGAATGTGAATGTAAATCTGACTTACACTGTCGTATTATTGGCACTCGAAAGCAGCCGAAAAATGACAAGTGAAAGTGAAATTCGTACACACAAAAACAAATATGGAAGTGGAGGCTGTGCATCTGATGATGAGTTGTTCAGAAAACACTGCAATCAAGTGTCTATTTTCCATCAGATTTGTAGTGACTATGTATAATAGCGATGAGACTATGACCCAATGTTCCCTTCGTCGTGCTGCCTTTATTATGGATTTCAGCTGACCCGTTCTTTTCTGCAAAACATCCATGCAAGCCTTGTTATGGTGGGAGTGGGGAAGGAGTAGGCTCTTGACAAGGAAGCAGTTTGTTCTGCCTCGCTGGGAACTACCACCACCTCTAGAATGCCTCAACCTCACAAGGAAGAATCAAAACATCAAGGTGAGCGTGATTCTTTTCTTTCATGAAACCGATTACACCATGTCAGCAACTTGAGATGCAGTACTAGCACTGAGGCTCCTAGTCTCCTCCTACTGAAACATAACCAAATCATAAGAAAGCACTCTGGAGGGCACCATCAAGAGAGACCCCTCTTCATTTGTAGTGTGAGTGAGTAAAGAATTCAGTCAGGACATAGGTTGCATTCACGTCACAATCCTTGTCAATAACTTGCCGAATCCAGTCCTGATCAATATAATGTCACGCCCATAACAACATGACCTTTGTCACGTTGAAAGTAACGTGAATAATCAGCCCAGATTGTCACGATTAATTTCACGCTGATTGTCACGCTCAAATAAGCATTGCATTTGTCACGTCCAAAGTAACGTGACAGCTTGGCTGCTGGCTGGTGTCACGTTGAAAATAATGTGAATGATCATCCCAAACTGTCACGCTTAGTTCAATGTGGATTGTCACGTTCAAAAATACGTTGCCATATTCACATCCAAAGGAACGTGACGTCATGCTCCTGGATTCTCAGTGTACGCGTGAGATTGACAGCCAGGGACCCTTGGCTCGGACTGCCCTTTGGCCCTGTCCGGCCCTTGGCCCGAGGGCTCTGGAAGGGACATGGTGGTGTGCCGAGGGCTCCGCGCCCTGTCAATCATGGCTCTGCGGGCTGAATCGGAAAGGTGCTCTCGTCGAGCTGTCTCCCTTGCACCCGCGCGGCACGTGCCATGATGAGTGCGAGGGAGAGAGCAACGCTCTTTTCGGAATCAGCCCCTATTGTGTGGGAGACTCGCGTTTTTCGGTCGAAAGAACGCGTTGTGCTGTATACTCCGCACTCAAAAAAGTCTACGAAGAATGTGCTTTGTAGCTACGAAGAAAATGAAGGCATTGTAGTATTGCTTCGTATTACGAATAAATGCTTCGTATTGCGAATGCGAAGGATTTTGCTTCATAATACGAAGCATTTCTTCGTAGATTTTACAATGCCTTCGTTTTCTTCGTATTGCGAAGCGATGCTTCGTAGACTTCTTACTGTGCGTGCTGTCGTGTCGTAGATACCGAGGGGTTACACCCACTTCTTATTTTGGTGTACACACGATTCCGGATTCCCACGATTCCTGAATAAATCCCACGGAAATTTTTTTTAAGAAATTCGTTTGTTTCTTAGTGTGTTGGGACACTATTGCAAGATTACGACGACATACCATTGAAATTATAAGGATTTTCAATAAAATTTCGAAAAAAAATCGAATGATTCCCAGGTTAAGTGTACACATGATTCCCGCGGAGTGGGTAACCCCTCGGTAGATACCCAATGCTCTAGTAGTTCTCGTCTCCGCCGTAACGCTATCTCTTATGTGTAAACTAGTGTCGCCATCTACAGGAGATTTCTTCTAAGCTACTATTGTATCCGTCAGTCAGTCCGAAATACACGGGCGCTCCATCTACACCTGCCCTTCCTTCCACACTTCCACTACGTCCGAACCCAACACGTTGGATTGAGGCGAGTGAGTAGCGGTGCGTCCTTGCGTACGCCTCACCTCACCGCACCCCGCCCCCGTCCAGTGGACCAAGAGACCGGTGGAGGTCAAAATGCCGGACGGCTTTTGAGCTCCGGAGTCGCTAGATGGGACTCTAACCGAGCGTGTGACCCTCCCTCTGGGTAGCTCTCCGAACGAGGAACCCATTGGTGGGGTCACCGGTTCGGTTCAAGTCCTGCGTTAAAGCGACTATGGATCTCAAAACGCGTCTAGAGTTTTTGCCGCCTGCACCGGTCTTCTGGCCCACTGTACCCGCACCACTCCATTGCAATTTGGCGCGACTTATCGAATGCTGCTCTATTTTCCTCTCCACACTGAAAATAGAAAGGTCAGATTTCTGACCCTTAAAGGGGTGATACTAAAATGTTAGACCGAAAAAAGGGTCATACACAAGTGTATGACCGAAGAAAAGGTCATACACCAATGTATGACCGTTTTGAAGGTCATGCACAATTGTATGACCGAAAAAGGGTGATACTAACTTTTTTGCATCACCGATGAAGGTTGATGTATCCCTATGGTAAACGAGGGCCAGCCTCGCTAATGTCTGACCTTTTTTCGGTCATACATTTGTGTATGACCTTTTTTCGGTCATACATCCGTGTATGACCTTTCTTCGGTCATACATTTGTGTATGACCTTTTTATCGGTCATACTTTTTGTATTGCCAAAAGTTGGTCTGATGTCTCACCTTTTGAATTACGGTGCAGCGGCTTGCCGCCGCCAAGGCCTGCCGCAAGCCTGGGACTGGGACCGCCGCCCGGCCGCCTGCTTGGGGCGGCCTCTGCAGCACCCTGCAGGGCCGAGCCTCCCCACTGCACCCCTTACCCCCACCACGCCGCAGAGTTGCCGTCCCCCTGCCCACGATGCGCTGCATCGTTGCTGCAGTGCATCACTCCACGTCACGTGGTCGCTCCAGCCGGGCTTCAACGCCTGGAGATAGGCACTTTCTCGGCTCCAGTGCAGCCGTGTGCGGTTGTGGCCTACCTGCTGGACTGCAGGGGCTCTCTGGTCGCGGGTGCGGCCGCGTGGCGCTGAGACTTCGGCGCACGCCAATTCCGATCTGAATGTGTACTTCCGCTGTGTTACGCTCCTGAGATGAACTCGGAGACTTCATACGTCAATTCCGATCTAAATGTATCCCTCTTCAGTTTTGTGCTCCGGAGGTGACGCTAACACACTAAATTTTTAGGTAGAATTTCGTACGTGTAACTTTCACGATTTTGTGCGTATGTTGAATTTGCATTATGTTACGCGTAAAAATGCATTAAAATTTATGTAAATTTCAACACAATTTGATGCAGATCGTTACGCAGGTTTAAAATCATGCACCACCACTTACAAAATTCTACATGAACAGTTAGCGTGAGGACTTCACACGCTAATTCCGATCTGTCTCTCGCGATGCACACACAGACTTCATACGCTAATTGCGATCTGAATGTGTCCTTTCGAAGAGATGTGCTCCGGAGATGGACGAAAAAAGACTTCATACGCTAATTCCGATCTGAATGTGCCCTTCCTTAGTGTGACGCTCCCGAGATGGACACAGAGACTTCACGCGGCAATTCCGATCTGAATGTGTCCTTCCGCAGTGTTTTGATGTCGAGATGGACGCAAAGACTTCATGCGCTCATTCCGATTTGAATGTACTCTTTCCTCAGTGCGACGCTCCCGAGACGGACACAGAGACTTCATGCGCTAATTTCGATGTGAATGGGCCCCTCCGCGGTGTCGTGCTTTCGAGTTGGACGAGTGGTTTATTCCCGGAGAGCGAGCGAGTCAGTGGAAAGGCCTGCGTAAGGCAGCGCGATAAGCCTACTCGGCGAAAAGCGTCTGCCACAGGCCAGGCTTTGCTGGCCGCTGGTGACACGCTCTCATGAATGTTGAAGCACTCCAAAAGAAACTGCACACCTACCGAAAAAACGGTTTTCTTGCAAAAACAATATCTCATTTTGAAACCAAGCACGCACCCGAAACAGGGGAGTGGTGTTTGTCTCTAAAGATGTCGAGAACCAGAGAACCCACTTTTCTCATCATCATGGCGTGAAAATTACTCAGCAAACTCAACAGTGTACTCACCACACTCTCCTAGGTCCTGGGTGTGTACTCAGTGTGTACACACAGAATCATGCCTGGCATTCTATGCCTGTAGGTGAGTGCTCATCTTATTACAGTCTCCTGGCAGTGTACTCAAATGAGTGCACGCTCCTGGACGGGACTCAAATGAGTACACCCGCCTGGAGGAGTGCACCCGAGAATACACGCCGAAGACAGTGTACTGAGTGCGCTGTTGAGTTTGCTGCGATGTTTGTGCACGGGGAAATAATTGAACGGAGCCTAGTGTGCGAGCGAACGACACTGTGACAAAAATGAACGGTATTCGCCGTTTATTTAATTACAGGATTTGCCGTACTTACAGGTACGGTGTTTCCCGTACCTAGAAGTACAGCGTTTTCCGTACCTGGAAGTAAGGCGATTCCCGTAGTTTGTACATTGTACTAAACATCTCGCCCTAAATTTAATTCCGGAGCGTTGAAGTAAATTTTCAAAATCGTCAAAATTGACTTTGATGTCCAGAAATGAGTGCCTTTTGACAAGTGCATTATACTAAGTAAGGTGATCGCCGGACTTCCAGGTACGGTAAACGCCGTATGTACTTACGAGTACGGTAAACGCCGTACTTACAAGTACGGTAAACGCTGTACTTCTAGGTACGGAAATCACCGTACTTCTATGAGCACCGTAAACACACTAAATTACTATGTACTTTTTGTGCATAAGATTCGCACAAAATTGTGCATGCGTTTTTAAATGCACGAATTTGTGCGTAACTAAGCACGAAAGTGTACGTTGTTGCGCACAAAATTCGTGCGTATTGAAACGCATGCACAATTTTGTGCGAAGCTTATGCACAAAAATGTACATAGTAATTAAGTGTGAACGCTGTAATTTTAAGTACGGTAAACACCGTAATTCTAAGTACAGCAAATCCTGTTAATGAATTAACGGCGAAAACCGTACATTTTTCTTACAGTGTATGCGCACGTAGCAAATGAAACGAAGCACCCCAGCCCCAGAATTACGCTAAAATTAAAATGATTTACTCTGAATCCGCTGGGAGTGGGACTTCCTGGAATGCGCCGGTTAAGCGGGTCTCTGTTTGGCAGGTGCGGCGTCGAGCATGGAAGCCCGGTACGGCCCCGAGCAGCGTCCGCCGCGGCGGAGGGGGGCCCCTCGGGGGCGCGGCAGCACGGCCAGATGGACGGGGGGCTCGGCCTCGGCCAGCACGGCCCGCCGAGGCTGAAGGCGCCGCGGCGCCGCTTTTACGCCGCAGCACGTGACAAAAAGACAGGGTAAGTTCGTCTCGCAGCACCAACAAAACCTTCACTGCAATTCAACGAATGTGACGTCATTTTCTTTAGAATGTGAATTTTTTTGTTTAAATATGATGTCACATTCGTTTGAATGGCGATCCACACACTAAATGACCAGGGACAATTTTTGCATCTAGCTGGATGCGGTTTTAAGCACATCTAACTTCGGACAAATTTGTATCCGGCTAGTCACGAATTGTACATAAAGAGGCACAATATTGTACTTCGAACACGAGACAATATTTGTGATCCAATTGATGGACAATATTGTGCCTCTTTATGTACAATTCGTGACTAGCTAGATACAAATTTGTCCGAAGTTAGATGTGCTTAAAACCGCATCCAGCTGGATGCAAAAATTGTCCCTGGTCATTTAGTGTGCACGTTTAAACGAATGTGACGTCCTAATTAAACGGCCGTCTCACGTTCCAACGAATGTGACACCGTATTCTAACGAACGTGACAAAATTCGCATTCTACCGAATGACGTCGCACATTCGTATTACAGTGACGCAGCAATGCATTGAAAATTAAGAATAATTTAGCGCAGTAACGGACAAATTTAAGGGGTCTGCCAAGGACTAAGCCTGATGTTCAATTGAGTGTGAAAGTAGTTAGTTGTCCAGTGACTTTTGCCGTGCCATTTGTCTACTTACAGGTTACTCTCACTAATTACTACATACACTCACTAATTACCTCCATACAGGCGTTTTCCAGGTAAAATGTAAGTGAGTGTGCGTTAGTGTAGGCTTAGGCTGGACGCGTACATTGAACGCAAGAAGTGGCAGACAAGGTACCAACAACTGATAGATGGACAGTCGGAAACGCATATTTGTTGTGAAGCGACTCAAATTTACTTGGTTCGGGAACCATATTTGTTCACAGCTTACGATGCTAGCATCATTCGCAAGAGTGACAAGATGAATGCGGTTGCATGTATTATTCACGCCGTTTCCGTTATTCTCAATGTTTTTTGTAATCCCTAATTTTATAGTTATTCGTTACAATCCTTTTGTCTTCGCTACGTTCACGCTCAGGTACTGAGTGCTCGTTCGAGTTGGCAGAGCGGGCTGGTCTCGTCGGCTCGTGGGAGGCGGGGACAGCTGTGGCGCCACCGCCATGCGCCTCTCGACAGTTCTCCACAACCCCAATTGAACTGCTAGGGACGGCCGATACCTCTCAAAGTATCGATACTTGGGTATCGATACTTTCCCCAGCGTAAGGTATCGGGGTATCGATCCTCGTCGTCAAAAATATCGATACCATTGCGTATCGACCCGATACTTTGCGTTAAAATAACGCGGAAAATGAACCTTAGTACTAAAGGTAAGGAGGATACAAACAGTGTGTTAACATTGATTAACAATCTAAAACCGCGTAAAATATTCATTGTCTCCAGTTCTTCCAAGCGAATTTAGTACTGTATCATCAAAATATATAAGAAAAGCTAAACATTTTCGGTTGGGCGAAGCCGTGTTAGCAGCCTTCAGGCAGCGCATGCGCAACAAGGGAAAAGTATCGAGGTATCAAGGGAAATCGACCCAAAAGTATCGATACCTGAAAGTATCGGACTTAAAGGTATCGAATAAAAAGTATCGATACTTGAGGCAAAAGTATCGATACTTCGAAGAATCGACTCGGTATCGGCCGTCCCTAAGAACTGCTCTGTCAGCTCAACTGTATGCATTGTATGCAGTAAATACTGCATACATGCTATTTATACAGCAAATACTGAATACATGCCATGTATGCAGCTAATGCTGCGTACATGCCCATGTATGCAGTAAATGCTGCGTACATAAAATGTTTTCCTCCAAAAAAAAAAATAATTTCATAGGGTGTAAAGACAGATCTAGCTGTATACAGGGGCATATACGCGGCATTTACTGTATACATGGGCATGAACGCAGCATTAGCTGTATACACGACATGTATACAGTTTTTGCAGTATACATATGTATGCAGTATTTACTGCACACAATGTATACAGTTCAGCTGACAGTAATGGCTTCTGGCGCTTCGACTCGCAGACATCGGCATATCTTGGATGATACGGGCGAAGTGGGACGGGATGTAGGATGCCGTCGCAAGAAAAAAAGGTGAAAACATACGTGCACATGCAGAATCATATTTATTTAAGGACCCGCTCTGACGCTCAATTGAAAAATCTAAAAAAAAGGAAAAAAAAAGTTGAGACGCGTCTTTTGTGCGGTTTACGAGTTTGAAAAACTCGTGTTTTTCGGCCCACCATGGCAGGGCGTGGTAACATAATATTTGTTGGCAATTTTTGACATTTTATCTCGCAAACGGCTAGAGATTAAGAAAAAAAGGTTTGCTTAGGATAACTGAAATTCAAAATTTAATTTTAAATTATCCTTTGCATAACTTCTTTATATCGGACCGTTTAAGAGATATGGGCATCTAAAATCTCAATAAATGTTAAGTTACCACGCCCTGCACCATAGTGGTCACAACGGGTCACGACCAAAGACGAAAAGGACGAATTATAAATAATACAGAGGGATTTCTTTATTTATTCATTGTTTAGTTTAAATCATAAATAAATCTAACTAGCTAGAAACTACCCTAACCATGCAAGTCCCAATACAAAAACTTGAAATTTCTTAAAGAAGTTGCTCTCCATTGGATCTACTCTTAAGTTTAGTCAAATACTGATAAGATCGATTGTTAAGATTGGTATAAATGTCTTGTAGGATATGAAAAAACACAAAAAAAACGAGTTTGCACTGAAAGTGCAATGTATTCCTACATCTAATTGTATATTCTCTAAACTACAATTATTATTTCAACTTATCTACCTTAAGTAAACCTTATCAAAATTTTAACGTATTTTAGCAAAACATGCTCTTGACGTAGAAACAAAAACCCAATCAACGGTCTTGCATGTAGTTCTCCGGAAACGCTTTCTTCTCTCAATCTAACTGCTTTGGCCAATATGAGTTTTAAGATGTTTTATGAGATTACTTGCATATCGACTTCTTCTATTACAAACAGTGCACTTATAAGGCTTCTCTTCAGTGTGGGTTCTTAGATGATATATCAGAGAGCTTCTATAACCGAACTTCTTCTTGCAAACTTCGCACTCATAGGGCTTTGCTCCATCATGGGTTGCGAGGTGATGCATTTTCAGCCCTTCTGAACTCCTATACTTCTTGTCGCAAACTGTGCAGTCGAACGGCTTTTCTCCTGTGTGAATTCTAAGATGCTTTTGTAGATTATGCTTAAGAGAGAAAGTCTTTCTGCAGAATGTACACTCAAAGGATTTTTCTCCTGAATGAATTGTAAGATGATTTCTTAAAATACCACTCTGACTAAACCGCTTGTTACAAACTGTGCACTCAAAGGGCTTCTGCCCTGTGTGGGTAGCAAGATGCGTCCTTAATGTCGATGACCTAAGAAACATTGTATTGCAAACGGCACACTTATATGTCTTCTCTTTGGTATGGGTTAAAACATGATCTCTCAGCCCCTTTTGCGAATTAAACTTGGTGCTGCAAATTGTGCACTCAAAGGGTTTCACTCCTGTGTGAGCGAGAACATGAACTCTCAAATTTGCTGCACATGCAAACTTTTTATTGCAAACTGTGCATTTGAAAGGTTTCTCCCCTGAGTGAGTTCTAAGATGGGCCTTTAGATAACTGGACCTAGCAAACTTTTTATTACAAAAGGTGCACTGAAAAGGCGTCTCCCCTGTGTGAATCTTCATGTGGGATTTAAGATGACTCCCAGTGATGAACTTCCTATTGCACACAGAGCACTCATAAGGTTTTTCTCCTGTATGAGATCTCAGATGAACTCTGACTGACTCTTTTCGCGGAAACGTTTTGTTGCAAACTGGGCACTTGAAATTTTTTTCGCCAGTGTGGGTAGAAAGATGACTTCTCAGTGAAGAGACCTGACGAAACTTCCTATTGCAAATTTTGCACTCGTATGGTTTCTCCTGTGTGTGGATCAGGAAATGTCTCTTCAGCGCAGAGCTCTGGCAAAATGTTCTCTTGCACACCGAGCATTCGTACGGTTTCTCTCCTGTATGGGTTCTAATATGAACTCTGAGACGGTCACTGCGCGAAAACTTCATACTGCAAACGGCGCACTCGAAGGGCTTCTCTCCTGTATGCGTTCTAAGATGAGATTTAAGAGAACTACTTTGAACAAATTTTCTATTGCAAACTGAGCACTCAAATGGATGCTCCCCTGTGTGGGTTCTCAAGTGAACTTCTAGAGCCTGTTTTTGAACAAACTTTTTCGTGCACACTTTGCATGCAAAAGGCTTCTCTCCTGTGTGAGTTTTAAGATGTGATTGAAGGGTACCTAATTGCCTAAACTTCTTGTTGCAGACTTTGCACTCGAAAGGGCGCTCCCCTCTATGAATTCTAAGGTGGACATTAAGACCACCTATCAGCGCAAACTTCTTGTTGCAAACTTCACACTTGTAAGGCTTCTCCTTTTCCTTCAGGTGAATCCTAGGCTGGTTTTTAAGATCACATCCTTCTAAAGTTTCGTTTTGAAGAGCCATTATTCAGGCTTGCATGCGATCCTGCACACCCGAAACGATAAAAAAGCATTATCATATAATATTATTAGCGTCTCTGTGACATACGAAGTCAATGGAACGTACTTTGAGTGATATTCGGGTGGTCGTCTTGAAGCACGAGCAGCAGTGGCAAATGACGCAGCGAGGCGCTGATATTTCTGGAACAGAAATAACGAGTAAGGGAGTTAGTCTTTCCGTGCACAAATTTACTTAACTAAACTGTGATCCACGGAAAACAAACACAAATTTAAATTGCCGAATCCTGCTCTACTAGCTTAAAACCGCAGAAATCGACAGAGGATTGCATCAAATTCGCATACGCCTAATCCATTGGTAATACATGAGACAAAATCTGCTCCCCCCCCCGCTTAAGTGTGTGTGTGTGTGTGTGTGTGTGTGTGTGTGTGTGTGTGTGTGTGTGTGTGTGTGTTCGGGAGAGAGATGAATTCTGTGGCGCTGAGAAGTGCGCCTGAGTGGTCACAAAAATAGTCGAACAATCGACTTCCGGCAAAGCAGTCCGTGGCCTTGCCCCTGCGGGGACCCAAAAGTGGAGCACTGATAAGAAAGGGGACGAGGCACACTCCACGCGAGGCGGGGAGGGTACTGCTGACAGAGGCGCGGATCCGGTGACAGTTTGGGGGTTAGCAAAAGTTGCCTTTTTACAGGGCTAAAGTAGGGGCGAATCAAGGGTTTCCGAATGGAATCTTACAATATTTTCGAGCCAAATTTGGGTCGAAGTAAACAATTCGATGCATCGACATGCCGAAATTCAACCTTTTCTGCCATCACTTGAATTTTCCCCTTTCCTGTAGACCTTAGTTCGAAGACGAACGCCCACGAATTCGAATAATCGCAAATTCGACGCCAAACGGAATCTTGCCTGATTCGATTCGGTGCCAAATTATTCATACATCACTGGAGTAAAGTGCGACTCTTTGCATACCTTTTCGGCAATTAGGAAGTGGGCAAGAAGACGCCGCAGGCGGCACTCACAATACGATTTGAGCTTCAGAGTCGCCTAACAGGATTCGAACCGACCGTGTGACCCCACCAATAGATTGTTGTCAGATCGAGGAATTCATTGGTGGGGTCGACCGCTCGGATCGAGTCCTATCTAGCGGCTTACGAGCTCGAAACGCGTCCCGAGTTCTGGCCGCCTGCGCTGTCTTCTGACCCACAGTGCTCCGATCAGTGCCTCGGCGCTCTGTCTCTCTCGCTCTCACGAGGCATTCCGCAAGGGTGCGACCACTGCAAATCCAAAGGTGATACTTTTAGTACGTTTTTTGGCGATACAATTGAGTATCGCCAAGAAACGGCCTTACCTAAATATCATGCCTTCAAAACGGCGCCAAAATTTGGCGATACTCTCGAGTATCGCCAAAATCTGGCAATAAACAGTGAAGTAGTCCTCTTGAGTTGTTCAAAGTTTATTACAAAATCTTGGCAATACTCCGAAGTATCGCCAAATTTTGGCGATACTTTTGTGTATCGCCGTTTTGAAGGCATAATATTTCGGTAAGGCCGTTTGTTGGCGATACTCAATTCTATCGCCAAAAAAGATACTCAAGTATCGCCTTTGGATTTGCAGTGACAGAGAGAACAGTTTGCGGCGAGCTGGCAGCGGCGCTAAACGAAGCAGTAAGCAGTTTGGCGGCGGTCGAGACCCCGACCGGCGGCAACAACTCCTTGTTGCTCCATCCCGGGGCAGACACTGCGGTGGATCTCTCCACTAGAAAAATTGTTGTCTTCTTGTGACAAAATGGAGGATGACGATTTCATCACAAAGTTATAATATTTTCATCGAAGCTCTTATTATACTTTTGTATGGGCGTGAAAACTTCGCCATCACCTGGTTTGATGACAACCAGCTTGTAATAAAATTTAGCTTTGAAATTATGAACAAGTGGCAACAAAAAATTGGAATAAGCATGTCGCAAAATTAAGGGTTAAGCTGGCACCTCTAATCGGTCAACTTTTTAGGCTCAAATATCATATACCACACTTCTTAAAGAAAGGGCTGTACTACGCACGCAGTTATTCATTCTCATATAATGATAATTTATGCCAAGCCTTCTTATTACTAAGTTTACCATTGATCAGAAACTTGAGAGTACTAGAAAACCTTTTGACTTGACTTCCGACGGCACCGACGGAAAAATGAGCACCACTAGCTGCACGCTGAAGTTTAAAATTACATTTCTTTGCTGGTAGTAGTCGATCAGGCACGTAAGAGCTTTGTCAAGCTTGGCAAGCGACCCTCGGTCGGCTGCAGCGCGCGGCGGGATTTCCGCGGGGCTGCAGCTGGGCGCGTCCAGGGCGGGAAACCCAGGATTAGCGCCGGCAGCAGGAGCTGCAGCGGTCAACGACCTTTCCACAAGACGTTTTTGACTCGTTACAATTTCAAAAGTTTTAACAAAATCCATAATAGTAGAACAAGGATGGCGTACCATAATCTCTGCATGCTCACGGGAAAGTAATTGCAACAGTAATAAACAAATTTCGCGTTCAGTAAACACAGTTCGGTAATGGCGCACGGCGTGCTGGACTCGAAATGCAAAACTACGGATTGATTCTCCTGCTTCTTGTTTCATTTTTAACACACTTTCCTTAGTGGAATCATAGCATGGTTCAACATCAAAGGCCAATTTAAAAGAAGCAACATAAGCAGTCCAACCATTGTTCTTAATTTCTGCATGACAAGGCAACGCGCACTCCGGTAACTTGGACGCGATATACACTGGAATATCATTAGGTTCCACGCCAAATTTAGTATAAACTTCGTGAACATTAATAAGCCATTCTTCAACATGAGATTGATCAAACGGAAAAATAGTCGGCTGGAGAGACTGGGGCAAAGCAAAAGCCATAGCGGAACTTTAGCACGTGGTAGCACGACGCAACAAAACAAAGAAATAGCCTAAATTCACGGCAAAAATTAAAAATCACAAAATACACTTCACTTCTAGGTAAATGTCACTGCTGAGAAAAGAATGAAATTAATATACATAAAGAAATAACTAACCTCCAAAACACGTGTTCTCAAGGAACAAAGACAATATCACAACAACACCAAGAAAAAATAAACGATTTCAAGAAATCCTAGTAGTCACAAAGTTAATTTCATATTTATGTTCTGGTTTAACAAATAAAGCGGAGCTAGGACTGCGTTGAGTGGAGTTCTGTTTATGTTTGGTAGACCATTATTAATAAAACCAAAACTTACGTACAAGACCAGATGCTTGTCAATTTGTGTCAAAAAATAGACGTTTATGACAGTTTCATAATACACGAAGGCCAAGTTATTCGCAGAAACGTGCAGTAAAATAATTAATTTCACCAATTTTTTAATACTTTGAGGTTAGATAAGTGCATCACGGCCGTGTCCAGATAGTTCCATCTGAATTCAGAAGTACCATCCAACCTCTCTACAAGGAGCAGCTACACGCTAATTGTTCTCGAAAATGGACCTACAGTCACACTCAAACTTCATTAGGAAATGTTTATTCTCAAATGAATGTGCACTGGCACGCAGTTTAATGCCCTATTTCACTCCGATTCAAAGAGTAACGAACATTTGAGGTTGGCACTTTTGAATACAACAGCGCCTTCATTGTTGCCTCCCCTGCATTGCACTCACTATCTAAGAAATTATACATGAATTTTCTAATAATTCATTGAAATTAGGACACATATCCTTAGTTTAAGTGATATTTTTATTAAACAAAATTTATTAATAGAAAATTTACTTTCGTTTCTTATAGATGCTTTTATAACTTTGGGTATAACTAATATGCATTTCCCGTTGGTATTTCTGAACACTACTGGGCATGCGCAATGGACAGTCCACCCAACAATTATACTTTGGTGCGACCATCTAGACGACCACATCCGAAAACATCATTATTCCTGTTATTGCATGCATTTTAACACCAGTGAAGAACAGTTCTGTTTCGAACGCGCTTTTTCACGGGATCTAGTATTTTTGGCATGACATGTACATACGAGTGGCTCGGCTCCCCCCTCTCCCAAATTTTTCACTGACGAGTCGAGCCTTGCCATGGCAACAACAATTTCAATTCCAAATTTCTCAAAATTGATCAGAAGATTCTCTACCAGACTTTATCAGTGAAATGACTGTGCTTTGTTCTCGCGTTTTGCAAAACATCATCAAAATCGTATAGAAAATCTCAGAGCTGCCATAAAGGGCCATACTTTCGTTTTCGAGACAAAACCATAAGGCTACTTCGTGCCTAAAAATACTAATTAGAAAGAAGAAAATAAAAGGAAAGTTGAAATATGCCTTCAAAAACGGCGAGAAATAAAAACTTGAGTCGCGGCCAAAACCCACAGCATGGCATAAAATAAACAAAGTAACACGCGGAGAAAAACAAAATAGAATGCTAAGTTCGAACCGGCCGATGCACCAAAAAGGATGTTTTGTATGCGGATTACTGGACAAATGAATACTAAGGTGGTTCAGAAGTTATGGTTGATTATTATTCAGACTATTGGTGACTCTACTTTGAACTTACTCTAACATACCACAATTCCGTCGTCTCCCTACATGTTTCTCTCGCACTCCTACCTGGGACCTCGGCTCGACCGCGACTGCCGGCCGGGACCTCGCTCTCGCTGGACCCTCTCTCCCCTCGCCCTGCGCAGGTAGATTCGGCCGGCCAGCCGGCGAGCGGTGGTTTTCCGAAAGCCCCGGCTCGGCTCGCTCTACCTAGCTCGGCTGGCCGCCGCCGGGGCGGCTCCGCTCGGCTCGGATGGCTTGGTGGCTCGAGCTTCGGTCCAGGCGGCAGCTAGGGCATACGTGACGCATCCTGCAGCTTCCAGCGGGGTGCAGGCTGATTTCTAATCCAAAAGTAAAAGCCGTTCGCTTGACCAACTAAAGATTTTTTAATACTGTTCTGGCAAATGTCCATTGTACTCAAAAGGCAGTCTTATTGCGCCCAGTACCAGACTCAAAAGCGTTGATTCCAGCCTGAAAACTTAGATTTCGTACCACAAATGACCTTTTTCAGACACCAAAGCTGAAACTCTTTACCACGCCCTCCAAAAATTCAGACTCTCGAGTCCGAAAGCGAATTTTCAGACCACGGAACTAAAAATTCAGTCAAACTGACGGAACTAAAAATTCAGACAAACTGTCCGAAAATTCTGACTCAAGTCTGAATTTAGGATTCAGACTGCCTGGTCGAAATAATTTGGTCTGAATTTTCAGATTCTTTTTTAACAGTGTACACTTTGAAACGACGAATGTGACACATTTCGCGTTAGAAAAAAACGTGACGCGTCACGTTCCCGGAATGAGAGTAAACAAAGCAATTCTAAAATGCCTTTCGTGGTCATGCAACAGAATCCTCGGAGACTGTTTGGAGTGTGAATTGGGGACACGATAACGATAACCTGACGCGTGAATAATCAAATAAAGTTTTCTCAACTCAGCGAAGAAGAGACGGACAATCGGGGGAGGCCCGTCAAAGGTGGGGAGGGGCAACGCGGTAATAAGCAGCGGACCAAAACGGAGCAGCAGGCTGCTTCCGGGATTGTTTGTGTGACTTTTTCCTTCTCGCACTCATGGGGCGTCCCACGCACAGTGACGAAGACGACTCGGAATCAGTCTGCTGCGAGGGGTCCACCACTCAGCTCTGGAGTGTACACAGGATTACCGGTTACGAGTGATTACCTACAAAAAATTTGACAAAATTATATAATTTTGCCCAGCAAGGTGCATTTTTTGCTTATTTTCTTAAGAAGAACTCCCAAAAGCCGATAAAAACAGTAAAAATTTCTAGTTTTGGCATGTGATTACCAATGATTACTGGACGAAGTGTACACAGGATTACCGGAGTGGTGGACCCCTCGGTCTGCTGCCAGCGTTGGCGAGGCGCGGTAGGACGAGGCGGGAAGGGCGCCGTGGAATCCAAGAAGTGCTGGGAATTTACATAATACACTCCCTCTGAAAAAGCATTACGGAAGTGGACCAGGTGCGTCCGCGGCTAAACGACGGGTGGGGCTCCAGAAACAACGGGTAAGATCTCAAAACTTCACAATTTTTGGCCATAAAAAGCAAAATAGGTTTTCACACTCTCAGCATCTTACTGACTTTATTGTCAGTAACCAGGTACTATTGCATACAACAATACTGTTAAGTATTTCTTCTTAGATGCGTACGATTTACTTCATGTAATTATTTAGGAAAAATTTTTAGTACTAAAAATATGTTAATAATTATTAAAAAAAGCGAAAAGTACGTAGTATTGTTGCACCAATTAATGGAGTCATAACTAACAAAATGTCAATTCCATGTACAAAAAGTCAATTTCGAGTCTGAGAGTGCATGACAACGTATTTGGAGTATGCACAAGCTCACAAAGAAAATACTTAGTAATATGCAAACTTTTTCTTCGAATAAAAAATTTGATAGTTTGTACCTTACTATGCTCAAAATATTTCGTAAGGTTTTACCTGTGTGTGAAATAAGCCGAACGGAAAATTTCGCACGCAAGCTCGCGATGGTCGAGAGAAATTTGAAGAAGGCGAAGGAAGCATGAGGTGGAGGCACATTGTAAAAAGTCTACAAAACATCTGTTTCATAACGACGAAGGAAATGAAGCGAGGGGGTACTCACTCGGTTTTTTGGCTACACAGAATATGAATATGCGTGAATACTTCTGAATACTAAGAATATCTGAACATCTCTCAATACAAAAACTAAACGAATGTTAAAGAATAAGAATGAATAGCTATGAATATGTGCGAATATGTGTGAATAGTTGTGAATACATGTGAATATGTTACTTAGAGAATGCAATTTTTTGGCTAGCCGCGAACCAGGATTCTTCTTGGATCTCATTTTTTCAGTAAGAAACAACTAAATATGGACCCAAGTGTGATTACAGAAGCTGTTACGCCGAATTTTGGACAAAACTCTGACGGAAGAATGTTAACAAGTACTTGAATACCTCTAAATACTCGGGAGTACCCGTGAATACACAGAGAATACCCGTGAATACTTACGAATACTTCACAATATTCCGAATACATGTGGATATGAAGAATATGTGTGAATAGGTGAATAATAATGAATATTTATGATTGTGAATATTTGGTCAGTCAGGGACTCAGAATACCTCGAGTGAATACCCCTCGAAATTAAGGCATTGTGGAATTGCTACGTAATACGTGTTATGATGAAATGCTTACAACGAAGGATTTTGCTGCATACAAAGCATTTCTTTCGACTAACAATACCAACGTTTTATTCGTAAACGAATCGATGAGCTTGGCGGACGTTTCACAGAGCGCCCCGGGGCACCCGTCTCCGAATTAGCCAGTCTTTGGTTGAAGATATCCGCTATTTCCTTGTGTTCTCCGTTTTTTTCCCCCAAGGCACGTCCTCGTCCCGGTCCTAATGATGCTCTCCGCCGACCGACTCGAATGTCTCCGTCCGTCTGTCGTCTGCCTGTTTGCTGTCAGCGCACCGACGTGGCTTCCATTTACGCCCGCAGCAGTTCGACTTCCCCTCCACGCAACAATCCATGGTCATCTCAACTTCCCCCAGATCGGCACCAATCCCTTCCATGATCCTCCGTGATCCTCTCCTACGATAGGCCGTGATCTGTCCCTGCGCTCCTCACTTGACATCACTGAGAATGAAGGAGTGATAACAAGAACTGAAATTTTGGGTGACGTTGGATGAGGAACTTACCGCCCACACTAGGGTGATGAAGGTTTCCGCCGCACCCAAAATTGGATGATAAATGCTATCAAGCGTATACACCCTTTCACCGCCCAAATTAATATGAGCAAAACCTTCATCACCCAAATTTCGGTGATAAAATAACCACCCAAATTTGGGTGGTGAAGTAAGCCTACGCCTTGCCCATAATACGGTATTGATCAAGACTTTTTCATTCTCAGTGTTTTCCCCCTCCTACACTCTCAGCGCGCTACTGACTTTTTGGTCAATTTGTCAATAGTTATCGAAGTAATTTGTGCAACCATAATACGTACTTTCCGTTTCTTAAGGAAGTACTTATGAACTCTCTACAAATCGAAAAGCGTACAATGTATGCTCTAACTGGATCATGCCTGCAAGCACGCTCTAGCTAGCGCATGCCTGCCAAGCATGCACTAGCAAGTGCCAAGGGGTCGACAACTCACACTGCAAGAAAAAACCACAACGAAAGTACACAAATTACTGGCAAATTTTTTATCAGGAATTTATTGTACTTTCAAAGTACAACAATTGTTGTACAATTGTTGCACAAAGTACAACGGAACCGGCATGACGAGTGCTGTGTAGTCCAGGCTTCGTTGTGGTTCGTACAATTCTCGTTGTACTTTCTACAATCCCTGTTGTACTTTTATTGTAAAAATTTTGTTGTACTTTTGTTGTACTATCCACACTTTTTCTTGCAGTGCATATATTACCTCGTACGCGGTGGCTATATTACCTGTATATTACCGGTATGTTACCATGTAATATATGCATATTACCACAATTTTGCCTCTATACTACCCCTATATTACTATATATTACACAAATATTACCTATATTACTGGTAATATACGTATACTCCCTCGTACGCAGCTAAGGGGAGTTGTCTACCCCTCGGCAAGTGCATACCTGCCATGTACGCGCTGACTGGAGCATACATCTAGTGCATGAGGGATAGGGAGTTGTCAGCTCCAGTAAGCGTGTACATATGGCAGGCATGCACTTGTTGCTGGCATGCTCCAGCTAGACTCTAGCTGCTAGAGCATACAATGTACGCTTTTCGATTTGTAGAGTTGTTACGTAGTGTACTGACAATTAAATTTTGTCAATAATTTGACAAAGCAAATTGGTCATTCTTACTTAAAAAATACTAAGTATTATGCTTGCTTAAACGAGTACATATTTAATGAGGAACAAGTCAGTAACGCGCTGAGAGTGTAGCCACCCAGACCCGGCTTGCTGCTCGCTGCGCCAGCAAACATCAAAAGTAGTCCAAGAGCGCGGTTCCACTGGCTGGCTGCATGCTGGCAGCAAAGCGACAGATGCGTTTTGCAAACGACGCTGCCGCGCTGTCACGGTCCACCGCCTCCGAATTATGGCATTTTAATTAAAAGTTCGCAATCCACTGGTCGCTTTTACACTCTCAGACTCGTACTGAGTTTTTCTTTAATAACGTATTGACGTTTGTGCACATTAATGAGCACATTAACATTTTTATTTGTATTATAAACTAAAAATCAATTTCGTCTTGACAAATTTGTTAAGCTTCTTAACGAAATTCTATTAATGTGCACAAACGTCAATGAATATTGATAAAATGTCTATTGAAGGATGAGAGTGTACGCGCCGCCGTTTGAGCCTGAGAATGATTGCCCGGAGTAATCTCCCGGAAATTAGTGGTTTTAGGTACTTCGAAGGAAATACCTGTGCATAATTTAGTTCACACAGCCCTATAGCTGGCAGGAAATCGGTCAATATGGTCGGCCTCTGGTTCCGACTAATGTAATAGCACAACTTTGGACGTATAGTCACAGTCATACAATTTTGAGCGTGCGAACGTTTTCGTACAGAATCGCACAAACTCGTGCGAAACTGCGTGCGATGTAGGAAAACACTCCAAAAAATTCCGTGTTTTGGTACGGAAAATGTACAGAAAATGGGGTACAGAAAAGGTACGGACCTTCCGTACTGGTTCTCTGTGGTCCCCATAAGGATCTCATGTAGACTGCCACAGAAAACATGTACAGATCCTCCGTGGTTGGCAAGGTACGGACGGTCCAGGTAAAAAATTGACCATACATTTTCCGTGTAATTTCTGTACTTTTTTCTATCAGTGAAGAACGCAAGCCCAAAATTGCGACACCACGAAAACAAAAATTTTGCAAATGGAATTGGGTGTGATTCCTTGTAATTCTCCGCACTCTAAGAAGTCTACGAAGAATCTACTTTGCAAATAAAATGAAGGCATTTAAAATTGATTCGTATTACGAAGGACTTTGTATTATTCCACGATTATATTTTTCGCAGATTTTACAATGCCTTTGTTTTCTTCGTAATACGAAGCCATACTTCGCAGACCACTTTCTGTGCGCCTGTCGCAAATTTGTCGTCCCTAACCTACTCCACTCTACTCTACTGCGGTGGAGTGATTGGTTTATCATATGGCGCACCGCGCTCTATCTCGGGCGGACAGGGCTGCCACTATCGCTCAGTCAACAAACAGCAGCGACCCCGGGGCAGCGCGTCCACCGTGCGATGTCGTTTGTCGGACGCGTTGGGACGCGTCGTGCCGTGCGATGCCGTGCCCCGAGGATGATTCGCTCCATGGCATCACACGGAGCGAACACAGCAAACAGTCTGCGATGCATAATCGTTCTGAAAACACATTGAATCCTTATGTACTTTTTGTACATAGTTATAAATTATATATATTTCGCAGCTTCTGCATAATATTATGCATAACAAGGCATGTTTTAAGTATGCAGAAGCTTGCGCTTGTGCGAAATAATTCAAAACTATGTAGAAAAAAGTGCATAAGGATTTAGTGTGTACGAAGAAAACTAAGGCATCGAAGAAGTGCTCCGTAATATGAAGCAAAGTCCCTTTTTCGTATACGAGGCTTTTTCTACATAATACCATCAGAGAAGGGCGCCCTTCGCTCATGATGATACGAAGCAATTTTAAAATGCCTCCGTTTTTTCATTGTTACGAAGGCGGAGCGAATTTTCAAACATAATGGAACCGGCGCCAGTGGCACGGCATTTCGAAGCCACCGTCGGTGTATTGGCGTCGGCGACGCCCCTAGAACCTTCGCGCTGCGTGCCAAGGCGCCAAGGGACTGGGAGGAGTGCAGGCGAAGGCGCCAGACGCTAAACTCAACTGACATTCACTTAAGGTGATGTCAGAAGGCGCTGAAAGGCGCGCGGTTGTCCCGCCGACCGCACCTATAATCAAAGGCCCAAGAGCGCTGCAGAGGGGCGAGGCACAGTGGACCAGAAGACAGCGCAGGCGGCCAAAACGCTAAGCGCGTTTTGAGCTTCCAAATCACTAAATGGAACTCGAACCGAGCGTGTGACCCCACCAATGTATTCCACGTTCGGAGAGCAATCCACTGGTAGGGTCACACGGTCGTTTCGTATCCTGTTGGGCGACTCAGGAGCTTCATATGGTTCTAGAATAAAGGCCGCCTGCGCCGGTCTTCTGGCTCACTGTGCGGAGGTACTCTGCGCTGGTTCCGAACAGAGCTTCCGTCGGTCCGTTTCTCTCTCGCGCTCGCGGGGCGTTGCTGACCGGTGCGAGGAAGGCAGAGCGACGGAAGCGCTGTCCGGAATCTGCTTTCTGAGGGGTGGCGCGCCCAAGGTACTCTGTTTTCTACACTGAAGCTTTTTAGTTGATCAAGGCTGGCCAGATTCACGGTAGCTTCAAGGTGTTTTTCTATTTCCAAAAAAGTCTACGAAGCATTTACTTCATAACTACGATCAATTGAACCCATTATAGAATTGCGTCGAATTATGAAGGATTTTACTTCATAATAACGAAGAACGAAGAAGCATTTCTTTGAGGATTTTACAACGCCTTCGTTCGTAATACGAAGAGATGCTTGGTAGATTTATTACTGTCTATAAATCGAACAAAGTTGGAGGCCAAGGCGTCCCTCCCACTCCGTAAAACGCCCACGGTAATTCTGAGTCAGGACATTGTAAAATCCAAGAAACCAAGACAAGCTTTGTATTAGAAAAGCAAACGACGTCGTCATACGGAGAATTCATAAAATACGTATGCCTTCATTTCCTCCGAACGTGACGCAGCTATCATTTGTATACACTCTCAATATCCTTGAGCTTTTTCTCCGTAATACGAACAAAAAGCTTAGTATTATGATAGCCCAGCGAAGGAAGTAACCTATGCTGAAGGGTTCTCAGTAATTTGTGACCAGTTTCTTCGTACTGTGGTATGATAGATTTGTGTCGTAAAGTAGTGAGAATCAGCTTAGTATTATGACAGTGACAGCACAGCATTTCTCAGATGCTAATTGGGAGTGAAGTAATTATACAATGAACGCGTAACAGCCTTGCAGGCCTAAGAATAGTGGCGTCAGGAACCACAGTCCTTCCCTCTTAAACATTTCACGGTGCCACCATTAAATTATGCGGCTGAGTTAAGCGGGGCGAGGCTTGCACGCGTCCTTACTACTGCAACGTTTTCCAACGCACGCGCTCAGGGTGATTCCAGCAGAATCAGCAGACTGCTGTGGTTTGCAGCCTTTGAGAAACTACTCTCTGTGGCCGTGGAGACGGGCTGGGGTGTTGGCGTGGTGGTCAGGGTAGCGGCTGGCCAGCACCTGGTGCTTGGCCTCGGCCGCTGAGTAGGCCAAAAGACCGGTTGAGGCGGCCAAACTTTTAAAGGCGTTTTGAGCGCTAAATAGAACTAGAAACGAATGTGCGACCCCACTGCTGGATTCCTTGTTTGGAGAGCAATCCATTGGTGGGGGCCCAAGTTCGGTTCGAGTCCCATTACGCGACTCTAGAGCTCAAAACGCGTCCGGAATTTCGGCCGCCTGCGCCGGTCTTCTGGCCCACTGTGGGCCGGGCCGCTTGGTGCATTCGTGCCCCCTAACTCCCTTATCGGCGGGTCGGACGGAACTTCATTGGGGCGGGCTCCGCCCAGAGGTGGAGCGAGGTGAGGGTACTGTCTTACGGCCAAAATTATGCCGTGGGAACCTAAATAAATAATATAATACACGTCACAGTTCCCTTGGTGTCCGCACTGGATTGACGTTCCAGGATGATAGGTAACATTCACATTTTGTTAAAACAGGTGCTCAAAAGTCTACGAAGAATCTGCATCACAACTACGAAGGAAACGAAAGGCATTGTAGCATTGCTTCGTGCTTAATATTACGCCACCGGTAAATCGTTGAGCCCGAGCTCACCTGTCATTTGAGAGGTGTTTTCGCCCTCGCGGTCACGTGTGACTGAATATTGAATCAGAGATGTGAGTAGATTGACAAGCTCGAAAGCCCTTGTGGCAGGGCAGGGCGCGGCGCTTTCTGGCGCTGCCTCGGCCTTGCACAGTGGGCCAGAAGACCGGTGCAAGCAGCCAAAACTCTAAGACGCGTTTTGAACTCCAGAGTGGTTAAATGGGACCAGAACCAAACTTGTGACCGCACCAATGGATTACTTGTTCGAAGAGCAATCTATTGGTGGGGTCACGTTCGTTTCGAGTCCTGTTTAGAGTTCCTGGAGCTCAAAACGTGTCAAGAGTTTCGGCCGCCTGCGCCGGTCTTTTGGCCCACTGTGCCTCGCCGCCGCTCCTAGAGGCAGGCAGGCTCGGGCCGGTGGGTGGACCCCAACAAATGGCTTTTGTTCGAAATGGCGGCGTTGGGCGGCCCCGAGCACCGCCCGGCCCGCCGCGCCACAGCCCTGTATGTTTGCGGATTGGGGTGCTCGCTGTTTGCTTACTTCCCTGACAAGGTTCGTCCCTCCACGTCCACTAGGTCTAGCCCCTCAGAATGACAGGCTAGGCCCCGAGCTAGGACGCCAGATCGAAACTTTGGCACACCGATGATAGGAGGAAATATATGCACTCAAAAAAGTCTACAAGGGATCTGCTTCGTAACTACAAAGAAAATAAAGGCATTGTAGAATCGCTTCGTAGTATGGAGAAATGCTTCGTTTTGCGAAGGACTTTGCTTAGGAAGCATTTGTTCCTAGATTTAACAATGCCTTCGTTTTCTTTATAATACGAAGTAGACTTTTTAGCTGAGCGATTAGCGAAGCCAGTTACTCCACTGGGGTTGGAAAGTTTTGTCTGAGTATGTGTTACCACTACTACCGAACGGCTCGGCAGATCGAGGCGAGATATTGGAGGGTTGTAAGGTAAACACTGTAAAAAACTTCGCGAATTTTTTTAACTTGGGTGCAACGCCCCTACCCCTATCCTTCGATCACGAATTTCACAGCCAAAGGGTTTCAAAATTTAGTAACCCACTGGCCCTAAAATTTTGTCCTCCAATGAGTGTATTATGGAAGCATTGTTCCCCAAATGCTAAATTTCTCACATGGGTAACAGTAGGCATTTCCAACTGCCACGGGTGCAAAAAGGGACGCCTGGAGGTTCCGTAGAGGGCGGGATGATCAAGGGAAGATCACGGAGTGGATTGGCATCGAACGTGCCAACTCAGAATGCAGCGCTGCTTGGCCATCTAGGTGGACGGGCTTCCGAAATTCTACTTGACGCAGCGGCCTCGAGGCCGTCTTCCGGTAGCGCAAGCCACGACGGATGGTTTGCCTCTGTGG
>CM060098.1:15756709-15810720 GCA_030522485.1 Stenchaetothrips biformis | reverse complement strand
GTCTGGTCAATAATTTGCCTCGACTGTTCGTACTTGCCAACTACTGCAACTTCCATACTTGTTTTCCGCACCCTATTACATGGGTTCAAAATGAGCAAGTGCGGACGTGCCTTACTTATCTTCGTACCTCCTTACACTTTTTTTTGCCCTTTTCCGTGCAAAAGTACTTTTTTTTTTTTTTTTTCAATTCTCCTAGCTCCTCAATACGCGTCAATGTTCTTCAATATTACGAAGCCCATCTAGTTCAAAACTTTCTGTACACTCCGCACTGACCCTGGATTTTATATATCATAAAACCTCTGATCGATAAAGCCAAAAAAGCGCGTCAATACATTGCAAGTGTAGGACAGGTCGACACTTGTAGCCGTCGACCCGTGTGTCCTACGCTTGCAAGAGTTGACCAGTGTGTCCAATGCTTTGAAGTGTCGACCACACACTCACACCTGGAAGTGACGACCACAGCATCCCCAGACAAAGAGATATTGCGCTCATTACGGGTACAGCCCGAGCAACTTTGAGCACTGCACGGGCATGCGCGGGCTGAGCACGGGCAAAGGCTGGGCACATGGGCAGCTGCAGGCGGGTCGGTCTGAAGTTCATGCCCGCACACGGGCAGATCAATAACTAGTTAAAGGCAACCAATGAAACGAAATTTACTCGCAGTGTCAAAGAAAGTTTCGTCTCAATGGGAAAAGCACTGTATGTCTCAGCAGCAGATGACACCTGTAAACTCAAACATAAATAATCTAGGGAAGGAGGAGAGGAACTCCCACAATCGAGCCGATTGACAGTTCGAGACCACTCGGTGAACATTTGGACTCGGGGGAATCGGCTCGGCCACGCGGCGCCGCTCGTGACGACGCAGTTCGGCTGACTGGAGTAGTCGGCTCGACTCGTCATCGGCCTGTAGCTTATGCAACCCTAACTCCCTTCGTGCTCACCGGGCAGGAATGGTGCATGCTAAGCGTACAGCACTGCACAGCGCTTCTATTACTCGGGACAAAAACCTGAAGCCGCTCCTACTGCATCCGCATATGCCCGCGTCTGCCTGCATCTGCCCGTCGTGCGGGCACGATTTTCGACCCGACCCACCCGCACCTGCCCGCGCTATGCCCATGCGCCCGGCCTTTAGACGTGCTCAGCCCGCGCATGCCCGTGCAGTGCTCAAATTTTCTCGGGCTGAGCCCGTAACGATAGCAGAATCTTTTAGTCTGGGGATGTCCTACGGCAAACTACAATCAGTGTCCCATTGTTGCCCTACACTTCCATCTGCCGGACATGCTGTGGTCGACACTTGCACACATTAAATGTTATGTACAACTTTGTACGAGACATAATTTTTTTTGTGCTGATGAACTTCTCGTACAATTTTCGAACGAAAATCTGCACAAATATCCTCATTTTTGCACAAAATTTCGTACAAAATTGTACTAAAAGTTCATCCGCCCAAAAAACTGTGATGTCTTGTACAAAATTTGTACAAGAACATTGAGTGTGCAGATGTAGGACACTGTTTGGTCGACACTTGAAAGCGTTGGACACTACTGGTCGACACTCGCAAGCGTAGGACAAACTGGTCGACGCCTACAAGTGTCGACCTGTCCTACATAATAAATTCCTTTGTACAATTTTTGTACGTGCCCTCACACAATTTTGCGCATACGTGCTTTTCGTACAAAATTGTACGAAATTTCGCCCAAAGTTGTGCGATTCTGCGTATAAATTTGCACGAAAAATTTCGCACGTTGTAAATTATGTGAGACCACGACCAAACTTGTAGAAATGCGTTTAGTGTGTACGCTTGGATTTGCAGTGTGTTTAATGTTACGAAGCCCATCTAATTCAAAACTTTCTGTCGACTCCGCCGAGGCCTTGGATTTTATATCTCATAAAAACTCTCATCGATAATAGGGTACTTCGGAGAAAAGCTGGACTGGAAGTTGAGAAGAAGTTAGGAAGAAAAAAGGCCGGACTTTTAAAAGAATGAAAATCTGCGGAGGCGGCAGAACGGTGACTCAGACGCTCATTCTCACAAGTTTCGCATACTTTGTTCTTATTGATTTCTTCTCAACTTCCAGTCCAGCGTTTCTCCGAAGTACTCTATTGCCAACTAATGTCAAACTTTAGAAAAGTTGCGAAATTGCCATTAAAACAGCAGAAACCAAGACTTTGACATTTGTAAGTGCTGTGTAGAAACTTCCATTGAGGTCCCAGCTTCATTGTCCTAAAATGTTTCCAATGGTACACTCCAAATGTACATGTATAAGTTTGTTCGTGGTTTCATACAATTTTCAACATGCGAACTTTTCATACAAATTCCTACGCAGAATTACACAAATTCTTGCGAAATTTCGTACAAATTCGTACAAAAACCACGTATGCGCAGTATTGTGTGAGACCACGTTCAAAAATCGTACAAAGGAACATTGTGTGTATGATACAATTTCAAGAATTGACGGGGTGAGGAAATTGCCCCGTTGAAATAAGTGCCTATCTGAAAAAGGGTCAGGTCCATTCAGCGTTTAAACATTACACTCTTACAGTTCTAGAAGATAAGACTGTTCACCCTATGGAAAGTATGGAAAGTGTAAGTCCGATTTCACATTTTGGTGATGATTGCGAGACCCCTATAATTTCCATCACTTTTTTCGCGTTTCATCTCATTGTGCGGCGCGCTCCGAACATGATTGATGGCATTGGATGAAATTCACTGAAATTTGCCTGCAACTTTTCCGCTGTGGCGTCTGATCCAGGCTGATACCAAACTTTTTTGGGCCGCAGCTCTTCAGAGGGAGTCTTTAGTAACATTTTCCACTGTTAAAAAGTTGAAGGACATCCATGCTTGCCTGTACATTAGGCAAAGGTTAGGTTAGATTGCCACGCTGCAGAAAAAAGGGACATTTTTGCCCTTAATTTATTGCCAGAACTTTCCGCGATTTGAGACCCAGGATTTTCCGTGATTTCAGAACCATGCTTTTCTCTTTGTTTAAAACCCAGAGATTTCCGTACTTGGCGCAGGGTGTTGAAAGGCCAAGTTAATGATGTGAGGTGACATTTTTTTGTTTGCCTTAACAAGACAAATCCATTTCTGCAAGTAAATGTTTTTTTTTTTTTTTTTTGGGGGGGGGGGGAAAGTTTAGAAGTTTACTTTACAAAGTCTCCCGGTGATCATGACCTTTCAACGCCCTGTGCAAAGTATGGAGATTTCTGGGTTTCAAACAACGGGAAAAGCCTGGTTCTGAAATCACGGAAAATCCTGTGTCTCAAATCACGGAAAGTCCTGTGCCTCGAATCACGGCAAGTTCTGGCAATAAATTAAGGGCAAAAATGTCCCTTTTTTCTGCAGCGTAGCAATCTAACCTAACCTAAAGTTCACAGTCCTCTGCAAATCTGATGACTGCAGTGAGTCCTTCCAAACTGATAGCGGGCAGTGGGCTGTTGGCGTTCCCTGCGCTTCACTTGGTCCGCGCCACCAAGTGCGCTGATTATTGAAAGCATATAAAAGGCAAGGCGAACGACGGAGTCGGCAGTTCGTGGTGTCGCGAATACATCACAATGGCACGTCTCTGTCTCCTCGCCATCGCCGTCGTTGCCATGGCCGCCACCGCCGCGGCCTGTGAGTACTGCGCTGCTCTTCAACCGATGCGACGTCACTCCACAAACTGAAGTGTGTACTCAAAATGCAGATGCAGTTTTGCAAGCACACACCTTCATCTACATACTTAGCTGAGTACGCATCTAAAGATGCACACCTGGCTGAAAGCACACATATACAGATGTATACTTCGCTGAGTCCACACCTATCAGATATGCATCTGTAGGTGTGTATTCAGCGGAGTATACATCTGTAGATGTGTGCCTGTAGGTATGCATCTGCCGATGCATTCTGAGTGCACATATGTTCTTCAGTTTGTAGAGCATATTCGTTAAGATGTGATTTTTCATACGTTCATTCGAACATGATTTAACATTCGTTCAAATGTTAGGTTAAAATGTTGGCCCCAGTCAAACGAATGTGACTATCCTAAGTGAACGGACGGGTCATATTCTAATGCACACGAAGAGTAGTTTTATCCTCTCCCATCGTTGCATCGTGTTTTACGTCGCCGGCAACGTGCAACATTGTATTCAAAAAACAGTAACAAAATTCACATCGTCGCGAGTGTGAGGAATATAAATCTTTCTCCTTTGAGTATTTAATTCATCAACAGTGGTGGTGACAGTTTGACAGAAGTCGTTTCTGGGCAATAAATTCGGCTGTTTTTCATTTAATGTTTCATATTGACACTTTCTAATTGCACCTTTAACGTCTTGACTGTCTGTTCTTTTCGCAGGGCCCCATGCAGGCACTGTCCAGAACAAGTTCCTTGGTGAGCGTTGAGAGCCGTGCCATTCCGGCTTGAAGGCATAGGGAAGAAACTCTGGAAGACCGCACCGAGAAAAACGGGATCTTGTCCAAAGATCATTTTCATTGTCACAAGAGCAAAATGCTTTTGAATACAGCAAGTGCCAAATGATCTTTCCGTGATAAGCACGTCGAAATAGTTGCTATAGTATTTTGAGATTGAATGTTTTACCTTGCAAAAAACGTTTCTGTGTCAAATGTTTTGCTCTTGCCGTCGTCCAGATTCCAGCACTCTTGTTAGAATTTCAAATAACATGCTGCCTGTCAGTCAAAGAATATGTTACTCGAGTCTGCAATTCGCGGACGATTATGTCACTGGTCATAGCCTAGGAACAGTGGACTTCTAAGTTCTTTTGGTGTAATAAGTGTTGCAGCGGCTTTGTCACACCTGATTTTCACTGTTAAACTGTGTCCATTTTAGTGACGTACAGCATCATTCCTGACCCCTTCCACATGAAGAGCTTCTTCACGATGCCCCGCACCCTGCGTGAGGCCGAGAAAGATGACTTCATCTTCAGCGAGGTCAGGCCTCAGGACAACACAAGCGTCTACTGCCGCGACTTCCGCGTGTGCGTCATCTTCGACCAAAAGGAAAGCGTCGCCGGCATCCGCCTGTCGGTGAGTTCCGGTGTGCTCACCAATAGGGTACTTCGGAGAAAAGCTGGGACGGAAGTTGAGAAAAAGAAGAACAAAAGCCGAGCTTGTATTAGAATATAACTCTGCGGTAGCAGCAGAACGGCGACGCAGACGCTCATTCTCACGAATTTCGCTTACTTTGTTCTTCTTGATTTGTTCTCAACTTCCGGTCCAGCCCTTCTCCCTATTCCAAGATCACAGCACAGTGGGCCAGACGACCGGTGGGGGGAGGTCGAAATCCCGGACACACACAGCCTTAAACAAATTTCCTAGGTCTACAATCATATACTAATAAAACACCGATTGCCGAAGGAAATTTGCTGCAGGGTGTGTGTGGGCGAGCTGCCTTCACGGACGTGATGACATCGACTGTATCAATTTTGTGTGTGACATTTGTTAACGGCGCTCTGCCGATAAACAACTCAACTTCTTCAATGCGATCCTTCCAGGTCTGGACCCACGAGATCAAAGCATCAGGCTTCGACGTTACGAACGTACCAGAGTGGGAATTGAACATGCACCCACTGGAATTCAGGGACGTTTACTCTGCCACCGTGTTCTTCCAGTCTAAAGGTGATACCACAGCTTCTGCAAACAAGAGCTTTCGTGCCAATAGGGTAAAAACTCAATTGTGCGTCACGAATCAATTATGGGCCATTTCTTTGACGGGCCCCTACAAGTATGTGAATGAGCGAATCGATTTCAAGTTCGGTATGGGTCTTCCCTCTAGTGTCCTTTGTCACCTGAAGCGGTGCGGATGCCTGAGCAACGACCAAAACGCCACCTTTCAGGCAGCAAAGAAAGACCTTAAAATTGAAAGAAAAATTGGGCCTATCCGAGGGCAAGAAAAAGGGAAAAAAGGGGTGTTTTTCAAATATTTGCCAAAAATTAAAGACTCGGTCCTCGGAAAACCAGGACAGAGTCTTACCGTGAAGAGCAAACATGAAAGTAAAGAAGGAAAATAATGTGCGTGAGCGTCGTTCGCTCTTCAGCTGCCTCGCAGCCACATTCTTACACTACGTCCCGCTTTTGTTCATCTTGTCTTTTTCTCAGCATCCGTTCCAGCTCCTATATGAGAAATAACCTCCAATGACGCAAACGATGCCTCCTGTCTTGTTTCACCACCGTCATCAATTTCTTTTTGCAGAGGACCTTCTTGCCGGCGGCCGAACTCTGAGCGAGGATGACCTGACCGCCCCGAATGGCATCTACATCCTCCAGACTGACCCCGAAGGCAAAGAGACGAACCGCCTCCACATCCCCACCGCGCAGTCCGAGGCTGAGACAGCAGGCTTCACCGAGCAGGCCTGCTTCTTCGGCATGGGTAAGGGAGGGTGGGGCAGTTCGTAACAAACACCCCTATGTACGCAATGGGGGCCCCTCAAATAAATGCGAGTGTGACTCATGACTCATCTTTCATTTAAAGGATCTTTTTATTTTAGTTTGCAATCGATACGGTCGTGACCGATGCAGTTGAATGGCCTTGAGAAAAGGGTTACAGTGTTCTACACTTCCGTCTGGGCTTCCCCAGCAAACGATCATCTCCTTGGCCATTGTTTGTATATTGAAGTACTACTTAGGTATCATGTTATACGAACGTAACGCACTCGCGGGCATTGCTATAGACCTGATCAAGGGCATAATGAAATGGTTTGTGTACCCTGGAGCAGTTCGTGACATCTTTGGGTGGGAAACTTAGTAAAAAGGTCAAATTACTTTAAAGGAACGTTTTAATATGTGGAAAAGCGTGCGTAACGGTGAATTGTTGGAATCGCGTCAATGGAACTTCCCGCACACTAAACGTAATGTTCAATTTTGTACAAGACATCACAGTTTTTGGTACACATGAAATTTTAGTACAGTTTTTGTACAAAACAAACTGTACAAATTTCCACAATTTTGTGCGAAATTGCGTGCAATTTTGTACGAAAAGTTCGTGTGCACAAAAAACTGTGACGTCTCAAACAAAATTTGTACAAAACATTTAGTATGCATATTTGTACCATAACATGCATCAAAATGCTACATTTTTGAACCGTTGGACGCTAAAAACTTTAAAACCTCCAAAACGTGTTTATTTCCACTCAGAACTAGTACTATGTTTACCGTTATCTTTTACGCTTACATTTAAATGAAAAATCTTCAAAAACCACGTCAAAATGTCAACACTTGCTTGTCAAGGCCTGTTTGATTACTTATGCGTTTTTGTGTGGCCTTTCTGGCCTTAGATGACTGCTATATGGTAGTTACAAACTGCCCCACTACTGTTAGTTTCGATCTTATGTGCCCATTCAATTAAAAAATCGATTGGTGAGGTGAAAATCTCCGTTTCAACTTGGAACTTGATGAGGTGAAACTTAAAACAAGTCACACCAAGTACAGAGCGAATGTTAAGAATGTGATCTGGCTAGGAGGCCAATGAATACCAAATCTGTCATTTGAAAACCTTTTATTTTCCGAAACGAAGCAAATAGTATCATTCGCCCGATTAACGATTTGCGAGCGATTCTGTTGGCAGGCAAGCACTACTTCCAAGAGATGCGCAAGGACGGCAGGTGCGAGGACCACCGCCCCTACTTCACGCTGTACGGCCCCCAGACCAAGAAGCTTAACGGCTTCGGCTTCGTCCAGTACGGCGAGGTCACCACCGACGACCGCCCGTGGTTCGAGAGTCCCCCAGCGAAGGTGGCCAAGGTTAGTGAGACTTTGTGGCAGGGTTGACATGAGCCCCATCCCGTTTTAGCCCCTATGACCTGAGCCCCGACTCGAGCCCCGGCTTGAGCCCAGACTGAGCCCCGACTGCCAGAGCCCCGACCTGATTCCGGCTTGAGCCCCGCCTTGAGCCCGACTTGAGCCCCACGCCAAGAGAAGTCGCAATTTTGCCCCAAAATAGTGAAAAAGTGGAAGTTATTTGGCGTGGGGTTTAAATTGGGCTTAGGTCGGGACTCAGTACGGGCTCAGTCCGGGCTCAAGTCGGACTCGACGGGGGCTTTATCCGGGGCGCAGGTCATCGGGGCTCAAACCGGACGGGGCTTATGTCCACCCTTCCGACTTTGTCAAGAACAACGTCTTGTCCAAGATCAGATGTGCTGTTCTCCTCATTTAATTCCTTGTCTTCTATTGCAGATGATCGCACCCAACTCCCCTCAATGCTTGGAAGACTGGATAGACGAGCGCGGCCTCTTCACGATGCACGTCTACTTCGTGTCCGACCCCTACTATACTTCCTGCTGAAGTGACGGTGTTTTGTTCTAAGCCCAATGGGTTTGTAATAAATTACTATCCAGATCAAAAGCGATCACGTTGCTTTCTTATTGACTTGTGAAATATGAACGAGTCGATGCTTGGTAACAGGGTCGGTCATTCTTCCCCAAGTCTACCGAGACCTTAAAATGTCTCGGATTTCGACCAAACTTTGACGACACTGTAAAAAATATCAACATGGATTTTCGTGTTAAGTCAGGTGAAACGCACCTTCCGTGTGCAACGGACTCAAAATTTCGTGTGCCATCAATTTTAAATTTCATTCCGTTGTGGCCTGCTAATTTTCCCTGCCCAGTGGCTAAGAGAAGGTGCCTTTCCTATGCCAAATGACAATTTTCGCAACGTGGCTGAGAAAATGATGCTTTGTTGAGCCACCACCCGAAATTTCAAGTCGTGGCGAAGTAAAGACGAGGATTCCATGTGGGTTACATGTGAGCTATTAACCTTACGCGGGTCTGATACACTGACCACTCTGCCACTGCTCCTACGTCTTGAACTAAAGGTGGATCCACAATGAGCAGTTTGTAGTCGGTCGCTGGTCGCTGCAGTTAGCGGCTGTAGTTTGTAGTCTGTAGTTGTGCAAGGGCTCTGATCCACAACGGGCGGTCGTCGCCTGCAGCCAGACGACTCGGAACGTTAAAATTATTCCGACAAGGCAGTGAACCGTCTGCTGTTTGTTTACATCTACGCCATCTATCTACCGCGGTTTGTAAACAAGTTTGGACATATCGCTCTGAACGTGATGACAGGTTGTGCTATTGATTTTAAAAATGGATAACAACGATCTTCCCTTGGAAACTTTTGCGGCAGCCCTCGTTCTATTGACATTGAGTGTTTTGGTGCTAAAACGGCGGCGACGTGGTGGTATCCGAAGGTGGTGGCGGCACCCTACTCTGATTGAAGAGGATGGGGAGTATGCCAAACTGTTCCTTCCCTACAAAAATACCAGCCATGACCGTTTCTTTCGGTACACCAGGATGGAAGTGTGGCAGTTTGATGAGTTATTGAAGTTAGTGGGGCCTCGTCTAAAACGTTACTCTATGCGTAAAGCAGTACCTCCTGAAGAAAGGCTTGCTATGACCATCAGGTATGTTTTCTTCCCACTTTAACTGTTTTAATATTACATAGATATAAAATAAGATTTTATTTTTAGATACCTTGCACATGGTGGCAACCTCATTACCCTAGCCGAGGCCTACAGGCGAGGTCACTCAACTGTGAATGACATTGTCCGAGAGACTTGCAATGCAATTTGGGAAACTTTGAGCCCAATCTATGTGAAGACTCCTTCAAGGGACGATTGGCCTCGAATCTCAAGGGAATTCTGGGAACTCTGGAATTTTCCAAACTGCCTAGGTGCTGTAGACGGGAAGCATGTTGAAATAATTTGTCCACCCAATGCTGGCTCTGTGACATTCAATAACCATTACAGCAGCCACAGCACTGTTTTAATGGCTATGTGTGATGCAAAGTACCGCTTTACTTATATTGACTTGGGATCCTATGGTAAGATGTTCTTTTTTATCATTTTTACCTGTCACTCCAAGCTTGTTCTTGAAACAACATAAATACAATTCTGCTTTTTCTTGTTACAGGCTCACAAAGTGACTCGAGTATTTTTATGGATTCTCAGTTTGGCAAGGATCTACTTGAAGGAAATTTAGCCCTCCCTCCAGAGCAACCTCTGCCTTCCACAAGGCAGCCTCGCTTTCCTCATTGGATGGTAGGCGATCAGGCATTCCCTCTGAGTGAAAATATTCTGAGGCCTTATCCTGGTAGAAACCTCACCGAACAGCAACGAGTCTTCAATTATAGACTTTCTCGAGCTCGAAGGTGCATTGAAAATGCCTTTGGCATTCTGGTCGGGAGGTGGAGATTGTTTAGAAGAAGGATTCAAGCATATCCTGAGACTGTAGACTCCTATCTTCAAGCTGATATATGCTTTCACAACTTCATCATGACAACTCAAGAAGAGGGAACATCACAGTACTGCCCAGCTATGTCGATAGAGAAGATGGACAAGGTAGAAGAATTGATGGCGCTTGGAGGGCAGATCCTCAAGATGAGGCTCCTTTCTTCAGACCCATAGGCAGAATTGGGGCCAACCGAGCTGGTGTGCACATAATTCGAATGAGAGATCAGGTTGCCCAGTACCTGGTGTCTGAGGAAGGGGCAGTTGACTGGCAGGACAGGATTGTCTGGGCCTGATACGAGTAAAAGTGAGTACAAATTGATATGCATTACATGTTTAATGTTTGTCAGTGTACAAAACAATTACAATATTAGGAACTTCCCAGTCATTAATCTTACAAATAAAGCTCTAAGTAAAATAACTTAACATGAAGCCTGGCCTAGCAAAATAGTTTTAACATACTCTGTTAACAAAACATATTTAAAAAAAAAACGGTCTTTGAGACCTCAAAGTGGAGAATAAACTCAGTAAACTCAATTAAATCAGTCTTATCACACCAAGCTTGGCTTAGCAAAATAATTTTATCATACTTTGTGAACAACACATTTCTGAGAGAAATCAGTCTTTAAAACTCCCAGCAGAGCATAATCTTCAACTAAAATAAAACAAAATATATTAAACAATAATAAACAAAAACAAAATGTAACTGTCCCCAAAATTTATGGAAACACTTTTTCTGACAAACTATTCCTGAGCATATTCAGTTTTTTTATTCTCCAAAAAAATTAGTAAGTCCTTCCGAACCTTACTTTGAACATCTTTTGGTAGCTCGTCCAGCTCCATTTTCAACAAGTCAGCAAATGCAGGATTTGCACTAACACTAGTAGTTGCACTAGAATCTTTGGTGGGTGCTGTCAATTGGCGCTGGGCCATAGCATTGAATGTCTTAAAACCCTCACTCACCATTTCTTCAATTTTTTTTGTACTTTCCACCTTTTTTTTACTGAATGTTTCAGATGGAGGGTTGATGCGTGGAGGAGGCGGCTTCTTCTTGGGTTTTTCCTCTTTGAAAAGGCTCTTCTCAAATTGAGACATTTGAGAAGAAGGGCCAGGAGCTGCTGCATCATCACAGGCATTTTGTGCTGGAGTAGATGCACTTTCGTTGCGCTCCACAACCTGTACAGAAATTTGATTGTCATAAACTAGTTTATTTTATTTTCAAGTGACACAAATTACTCTTAAGTATTGTTTCAATATTTTGTGTTTTTCTGTTCAATAAACTCACCTCTTCTTCCACACCATCATCATTTGAAATTATAATAGTATCCAGACCACTCCAATCACTTTTAGGTTCTATCGTTTCATTGGTGGGTTCACCAATCTTCCTTTTTTTGGTGTAGTTGGATAAAGTTCTATGGAGCAAACCAAAGCAGTCAATACAAGCCTGTGGGCTGGTAAACTCTGCATAATATAATTTTATACATACCTTCTTGTGTTCTTGGTTTTAACAGTTTGAAGGAATGAGCACCTCTCCCAAAGGGGAGCCATCCTGGTGTCTCTAAGCTGCTTTCCAGAGCCCGATGGCAATTTCTTCATCGCCCTGTTGAACCCGTCTCTGATACTTTTCCATTGTCTCATGCAAACTTCCTCGACTGATGTGTTCTGATCACCTAGAAATAAATAAAATATTAGGTTTTACACGAAAGGCCATGAAAGAAAATTAAAAACCCATGTTTACAATACCTTCCCAATCCATTGCTTCACCAATCAGGCGCCAAGCATTTTCCTTGAAACTCTTCTTTTTATAGTTGATATTTTCCGTGTCGTAAAGACACGGTCTAGCCTGCACCAGGTCTACAAAGACGCATAACTCGGCGACGTCGTCGCCCAATTCTCCCGAATCACCCATTTTAACCACAAATCACACAAATCAAATCATACAAGATCAACAGGCACGCGAGCTTGTCCGGAAACAACGTAGTATTCGACTGTTTTTGTGACGTCACGTCGCGTTCACTGATTGGTCCATGCCGTGTAGTCTGCGGCTGGCCGTCGTAAAGTTTGCAGCCAGGAATGGATTTTCTGACCGCACGACCACAGCAGCAGGCTTCAAACTGCAAGCAGCCGACTTCAAACTGCCGTTGTGTGTACCGCCATTAAAACACCCTACCCCATATTGGACTGCAGACTGCAAACTGCGGACTCCAAACTACAAACTGCTCATTGTGGATCCACCTTAAGGTCTGCAAGGCTATATGATCCTTTAATCGGCCTGTTTCGGGACTTCACCCTGCCACAGGACAATTTTTCAAGTTGTGGTTAGGCAAAGCAACCTTTCCACAGCCACAACTTGAAAGTTTCCAATTATGGCTAGCAACAGATGTCTTATGTGCGCCACAACTTGAATTTTCTTTTGCCAATGGCTCGTTTAATTTAAGGTTCCAGCCAAGGAAAGTATGGTTTCTTGGCCAAATGGCAAATTTCGCTTTGCGACTTGAAATTTCATTCGCCATTTGCTCACTTTATTTAAAGCTCTGGCCGAGGAAAGGGTCCATTCCGGTCCTTTCACGAGCCACTGGCATGTTTTCCACAGCTGACAATTTGTACAGGAACCAAGTGTTCAGGTTGCCACCGACCCCCGCGTGTTCCGTGCGCCGTTCCCGCGTTCAATCGGTTATTTCTGCTATTTTGGCTCCCTTTGCGGCCCCGCCCTGCCTCCTACAACCGCTGCTACTGCCGTTGACCTGGCTGGCATGTTTTCCAGCAGCTGACAATTCGTACAGGTACCAAGTGTTCAGGATGGGGTTGCAGAGGGAGCCACATAAAGGATAGTCCTACTGAAAACGCGTGAACGGACGAAAGAAAACGGACTGGTAGGTGACGAACAAAACACTCGGTACCTGTGCGTTTTATTTGCTGCCAGACGACTTTCCGCTCAACGCACTTGCACCGCCGCACAACCCACGCCCACCGCCACGCCGCCTCAACCCGATACCCTGGTTACGCGGTGCCAACAATACTGGCCTAGTTGGGTGCTCATTAAGGGACGGTCCCCGTCCCCGGCGGAGCTCCAAATTTGATGACTGGTGGAAGGTGTGACTCAGTTGACCGCCCGGTGCGTACAAGTGTCGCCCGACACTCCTGCTCCACACAATAAGTCGGCGAAAACTGCGCATCGCGTTGTCTCAGCGGCGGCCGGACCAGTCCGCGGCGCTCCCGGCCGTGCTCCCTCATCACAAATTTGACCAAAAATCGAAATCTGGGGGTCTTAGCGAAAATCGGTCACCAGGAGGTTGTTCCTCATACTCCACTTGACAGATTAAGCCGAAGAGGCAAGGTTCTGGGTGCCAGAATTTGGATTTTAACGGTTTTGAACGCAGCTGTGTTAAATTTCCGGAAATTTTGACTTTCAGGGCGTATATTTTCTGTGTCAAGAACGACATTGACGGTATTTTAACTCAGGCGTGCTCTATGGACCCTCCCCAAGCGACACTCAAAGTTGGGCTCGAAAATTCCAATTCTAAATGCCATTTCTGATCGAAATAAAACCTGTACTGCGCAAAAAGCGCCGGCGTCCACTGCGGGTTGCCTACCTGGGATCCCTGTAAGGCGCTATGTTAATTTCAACCCTTCATAACTTTTTTACTAAGGGACGAATCAAATGCCTCTGCGGGTCAAAACCTTTCTTTTGGCCCCAACTCTGTGGCATTACAACATAGTGACGTAAGTCAACTTACGTCAAAATTGAGATTATTAAACAGTTGGATTCCTTTCACCAAGACGCATCATTTTCATTAAGCACAATTTGTTCTCCGTGGTATAGTTAGGGAGCTATAATAAAATGAAAACTGTCGTAAGTCTATTTGTCAGGACAGCATTCTGTTAAACATGACGCAAGTGACTTCTAATCCATAAAACTGACGCAAGTACACTAACGACAAAAAGATTTTGGGTCTGTGTGACGTAAGTACACTTGCGTCACTTTACATTGAGCAGAAAGACTAAGATATTTTGGCAAATGAACTTGCGTCACCTGGGCACAAAAAAAAATGCTGGAAATGCTTCGACGAAAGTTGAACAAAACTGTCACACCTGGTGGCTATGAATTGTAATGAGCTGAAGCTCAGTTTCTATGTGAATCTTACTCCATGATACCAGCAGCTTAAAGCAGGTTCTTGCCATGCACTTATTTATCAACAGTGAGTTTGATTTTGATGGCAAGTAAGTAGTTAAGGGACAAAAGAGAATATCTTGTCATTAACACTCACCAGCATGTACCGATTCATCCCTTCCAATCAGAACCAATGAGTTTGGTTTCTGTCTGTCTGTCTGCTACCTACCATCCTCTGTGGTAAGTTTTTAGTGGGTGCCAACAACCTGTGCACTCGCCTGCACTTGATGCACTTTTCACTAATAGAAACAGGACTATCAACCTGTGCTCCCAGTCTGTGCTAAACCGTTGCCGCGTCCGGCTTGTTTCCATGTATCCAAGCATTCACTAAGAATAGTGAATGCAGTTTTTAATAAATCATTACAAACTGTGTGTACGTCGTCAACACGAATTAAAACAAAACTAATTCGACGTTTCGTCTTCTGCTGGTGCAAGATGATGACAAACTGCCAACAACGCTCGCTGACTGCGTTTAGTGCTTACCGGCAAATAGTGCAAATCCGAAATCTGCGCATACGCCTTACGGCCTTAGTTTGTTTGGATTAAGAAAAGTATTATGTGTGACATTGATTAGTCTATCAAATTGGTTTGACTGTGCACTCAGCATAAGACTTCTTTCTCATCTTTTTTTAGTGATGCTAATATGAATCGCCTCTGTGTTTTCATCGATATAGTGGTGCGTACTACGGTTGTTGGTTATAGCGCTGCACGGCTTCTGCTTGCAAATGTTTATCCCTCTTTCTTTTCTGCCCGTTATTTTTCGCACGGCTGGAACGGACTCAACATTGGCAAACAGCTAGAAAATTGCCCTAGCTACTTGTTTTTTTAACGTGCTTGACACAATACCGTCCCGTTAGAAGGATGGCGATGGCCTGCTGCCAGCCTAGACCTTAGAATTGTTATGAGCCAATTTGGTTTGATTACATCCTTAACTGTTGAGTGCATATTCCTGATGTGAGAGGGATCACCATAAACATTGTCTCCATTGTATCATATTGACTTATGATATCATTGGTTTAAAATTTTACCGTTCCTATGCACTGAGTTAGTTTGCCGACCGATTCTGTACACTATCAAAGTGTTGCACTACGGTAGTTTCTTTTTGCTCAGTCATACAGCCATGACGTTTGATTTAAAGCACCATTTTTCTGTGTCATGGCAGTGCTGCATTTGGCTTGCCACAAACTCTGCTTGAACAGATTGCTAATGTGTGAATGTCTTGTCAATTCAATTTCAATACTCCAAATAATTTTTTAAATTTTTGATTTCAGGTTTACACTGTGTAGCAAGAGCTGAATCCCCCTGAATACCAATCTCCACCAGAGAAGGTCCCTCCATTTTCTGCGAGTTGGAACGAGGATTGCTTGACTCTGCAAAATACTCTTTGTAAGTGTTTTCACTACATCTGACTGACTGTTCCTCTGCATTCCTTTTTAATGTTTTGAAATAAAATTGTCTGCAGCTCAGCTGAAATGGAGGAGTGGGCTGCGGTTTGTCTCGTTGCTGCATTTGTACTGACCATCACCTCGGAAGCTGTCAGGGAGACCGACATTTCACTCCCTTTCTTCTCTGCAAGCTTCAAGGTTGACATCGTGTGAAAACCCGCCCAGCTGGCAAGCTCTATCACTTCAGCGGCAACTGTTTGAACTTTGTTTACTTATGCTGTATAAACTGCCAATGTTTTAAGGTATTAAAAAGGTGATCTCCTGACTTGTAACTTTGACTCATTCTTTTTCCCCTTTCTTAATTTAAAAATGAAAGAGCTAGACATCCTGCATGAAAGGAGAAAGTCAAACATGTGCTCATATTTTTATTTAGCAAAACTTATTCTTAAAACAATTAAAGCATGAGACATCACAAAAATAAATCAGTTCATGGACATTCTTAAGGTTGTGCCCTAAGCCCTAAGCCTACTTTTGCACAAAATTAACATAAAATACTATATCTATACATAATATATATAAAACTGCAAATGTTTTAAAGTATTGACAAGGTACTCTCCTGACTTTTAACTTTGACTCAATCTTTTCCTTTCTTAATTTAAAAATGAAAGAGCTGGACATCTTTGCAGGAGAAAGTCAAACATACGTACTTCATTTAGACTGAAAATGAAACTATTCTTAATTAAAGCAATAAAAGCATGCTACATCACAAAAATAAATGAGTTCATGGTAGTTTAAGAGTTGTGCTCTAAGCCTACCTTTGCACAAAATTAACATACATATAGAAATAAAATACAATTGAAGCCCAATGCACAATTGCCAAAGTTAATTGGCAACAAAAAATTCATCAAGTTTTAACAAAATAAATAGATATATATAAAATATTTAATAGACTACAAATTATATTTGACACTTGTAAAGAAAAATCATAACACTAGAATCACCAATGACATTTGGTTTAACACAGCATGCGGACTTTACAAAAAAATAACTAATGGTAAATTTACTCTCGGTCTTCTCCCAAGTTTTGTAGGAGTAGTTCAGCAACATCAACATTTTCTGACATAATGTCATAATTTATATCTTGCAAATCCTTACTTGTTACAAGGTTTTCATAGAATTCCCTGTAGAGAGGATTAATTTGGGGCAAAAGCTCTAAGAGATCTGTTTTTTTTTCTTCGCTGATAGGATGAGGACCATTGTAGGCTTGTCTCGGCTGCAGTGCCTTGGCTCCAAGTTTGCCTCTTCTCCGGAAGCTGACTTTCTTGAATGGTTCATTTTCTTCAAGGGAGGTCTTGTACAGAACTGTTGTGGGATCTTCTTTGCTGTACCGGAACCATTGAACAGGGGCAAAGGTGAATGGTTCGCGTTTCTCGTTTAACTTCCTTGCCACAAGAGGTCCACCTTCTTTAAGCTTTAATAAAGATTCATAATCAAAAAAATTCCTTCTGACCATTTCCTTCACACCAAGTGGTGCTGAAGCAGGACCAACAGTCCTTACAAAATTGAAGTAATTGGCAGGATGATGGATTTCACATGTGGTCTTCCTCTTTTTCTTTTCAATTTGAGAATGGACTTGGTCACATTCCAAGTGCGTGTGACCTGGCACGAGAAACTTTTGATCAATAATCTTGATTGATGGATGGTTTTTCACAGTTGCTATCATGGCAGCACAAACATGGCTGTTCTTGTTTTGTCCAGAACATGTATCTGAGTACATGATGATGTGATCTACCTCAGGGGGCACCTGTTCCTCAAAATAGGAAGTCAAGCATGGTGCAATTTCATTCGCTCCCCTTCCAGCAATACCCTCATGCCACATATGATTCATTGCCAACAGTTTTGAGCAATCAAACACTGTTAAGTTAAAGACACTTAGCTGCCTTTTGTAAAAGACATTTCCACTTGATAACAAAGGGCATGGCAGTACCTGTTGGAGATCAAAAACTATCACACGCTTAGAGGGAGTCTTTGCATATTTTTCTTTATCTGCTCTCTTTGCATCATATGCTGCCGCAGCCATTAGATGGTGTGCCAACTGTTCCGCTTGCTTTTGTGCCTTATCTTCTCCAAATGCATGTTTGATAGACTGATCCAAAGTATCACACTTACGACATGTGTCAATGTGGGGGTGTTTAAATTTCAGACCGGTTTTTTTGAATTCCCTCACATAATAACTGAAACTGACTTTTGGATTGCCTGCCTCAAGGTAAAGCTGATACATTCGAGTTATGGTCAGATCAGAACCCAGATAAAATCTTGATGTATGGCTTCTACTGTAGTGGCTTTGATACTTTGGAAAACGTTGAATGTGCGTTTGTACAGCTTGAAGGACTTCTTCTGGCAGTTTTCTTGATGATGGCCGTTTCCCCCGCCTGTCTTTTATGGTCACTCCAGATAATGATTTGCTCTTATTATTAAGAGCTCTTTTAACGAACCCATCATTTTCATTAAGAGTGGCAAGGAAGCACTTCTTGCAAACAGTTTTTCTCTCACTATTTATTTCAAATTCATAGCGAAGAGTACATGTTCTTGTTTTGGAACTCTCTTCACGAATTCGCTTTGTTTTGACGGGCATTTTGAAGACATGGCTTGCAATATATCCAACCCTTAGATCAAAATCCTGAAGATCCCAGTATTCTTTAAAAATTTGTCCACGGGTTTCTTCATCCAGCCGGTTGCATGTCTTCACTTTGCACTTAGGTAGTGGTTGCACCTCACGATCCTTTACAACTTTATTACTATACAAAGTTGTGTATGACTTCCCTGAGTTCCTTGCCATCTTGTTTTGGTTTCTACGTTCCTTTCGAGCAATTTTCTTAGGGGGTGGACTCTCCGTGTCATCTTCTTCCAGCTGTCCTGATTCTGAAGAACTACTAGAGCTGGAGCTGTGATTCTCATCATCATGGGCCCAGTTAGGATCATCTGCATCGTGATCATCAGGCTCTTGTCTATTATTCATAGTTCTACTAAAACTCAGATGACGTTTAGCTAGAAACGTAAAAAAAAACTTTGTCAAAATACATAAAAAAACTTATACAAGATAGACAAAAAATTTTGATTATTGCCTACCTTTTGGAACTGTTTTCCTTGAATTGGAATTATCAGAGTGCATTTGAGCAGATCCTGGAACAATATTATGTTATGCATTAAGACACCATGAATTGATACGAGACACAAAAATAATAGAGTTCTTATGATTACCTGAGGCAGAGGGGTCCAGAGAGCTACCCGATCTTATCCGCCCATATGGAGTTCCATGTGAATGATAAGCAGATTCTAAGAAAAAAAAAGAAAAAAGAAACAAGTGAAAATTGTATTAGCATGAGTATTAACAAGAAAAAGGCCTTCCTAGAAATAATAATTAGTTGATATCAGATCAATCTTACCCCTTGAAGATAATGCTCTGGGAGTCTGCACATCAGATTGCTCACTTCCTTGTGGAGTATTACACGCAATTTGTTCTTCTGTAACAAAGTTAGAGGATGTTTACAGCTGCTATTGGTGTTAAAATCAGCTGTGGCAGGCAAAGTAATAAAATATTACCATGTGTGGAACTGTGGGGGGAAGTAACAGAAAGTTGTTTCGATGGAAGTCTTGGAGACAGCTCTGGGGATGGAACATTTTCAATTTCCTCCGGATTACATCCAGAAGCAAAAGGACTAATACAAAATGAATTTTCTGAAGAAAAGGGAAAAGAAGAGATAGTACCCAGCAGAACCAAATAAATTAAATAAACAATAATTCAGTGTTAAAGTAAGTCTTACCAGTTGTTGAGGGAGAGAATGTAATGGGAAGATGGGGTGGCTGTTTAGTAGAAGGTATAGGGGATTTTGGAACAGCTTTTGCAACAGCAGAAACTCTTTCATTTTCTTCAGAACTGTGCACAGATACATTTCCTAAAAAATAAAAAGAAAGAAAAAACATTTTAACACAATTGGTCTTTGAAGATTATTATAGAGGCTTTAGGGTGCAGGGGTTTGCCTGCAGAAGTGCAAGGTAGGCTTAAACCTTTGCCAGAAATCACTGCTGTGATGACAATATCAGCAATATCCAGTACTGTGAAGCAAAAGGCTTCTTTGCAAGCAAAGGAAAAAGCATATAATGTTTTGTTTTTTTTAAATTTAACTCTTACCAAACGATTGAAGTGTGTTCGCACTTAGTTGAGATTCAATCCCGTCTTCTACCCTTGGGGCTATATTCAAATCTGTATTGAGTGGAGTCGTCACCAGAGGTAATGATTCCCTGTTCACAGTTACAGCAGCATCAAAATTTAAACGCCGTTGAACTTCTGAGACTATTCAAGAAGAGAAACATTAGGATTAGAAATAAGAAGGGATTTTATCACAAGGACTGTGAGTTGAATAAATAACTTACCTCTTGTCAGAGGAGGCAGCAGGCGGGATGGAGAAGGAGTTTGAGATTTGTTTGCTGGTCCGATAGAATTATCACATGTACCTGAAATCAAATATTCATAGAGAAGAGAATCAAAATATCTGCCTACCATACCATTTGTGCTGATAACTTACTGAAAGGGGAGCTGCTTGAATAGTCTTCTACCAGTTTTCTTGGGAGCCACTGTTGAACATATGACTCTCTTGCTTGCTGTGGTAGCTCTTGGGGTCTGAGTGGCGGACCTGAAAAGTTGAGGCATATTCTCAGCAAGGAATAAGCAACCTGCAGTTGACTACAAATAGCAATGTGAATACCTTTTGGAGAGACATTAAGGAATTTCCTCTCTGATTCCGTGAAAGAAGACACTTCTGATGCAGAGTCACATTTCTTATCAACCACACAGCGACGCTGTGGTTTATCATTATGGTCTTTGAGCACATTGGACGCAACTTCCTCACCAACACTCAAGGCATACAATTGTTTTGTTCTGTTTGACAATTGGCTTCCTTTATCAGCAGGTTGCTTGAGGCCAACTGAAAAGAAAATAATCATTTTTCACACTGGTGCAAATAAAGTAAACAAACACATTTTAGGCTACGAATCTTAGGAAAATAGCTATCGATGGCATTCTAGTTTCTGCTAGTTCATATGGATTTTAAAAATGGCAAAATCATTTTGTAGAACAAACTTAGTTTCGTTATAATGAGGGTGCAGAGGCAGACCGCACACACGGGCTGGGATTCGGAATGACGAATCAAATAGAACACTCACCCCGTCGACAAACACCAATACCAGTAGTTATTCCACACCTTTTCTTCAAAAAGACCATTTTTTGTAGAAAATGGGAGACAACTAAATACTAGTAGCTTTTTAGCGTCACTTTCGAACAGCAACGCATCCTTCGTGTTCGAATGGCGGCAACGACTTGGCCAATGACGCTAGAGCAACCACAACTAGTGACGGTTACAGCCACCAGAGGCGCTGGTGTAGCGCACTGTTGACCCTGTTAGCCTCTACGAAACAAAAAGAATAATGCTAAAATGCTAATAAGTTATAATAAAACAAACTTAAAAGGTGACGTCATTATTTTTAACTATATTCTATTAGTAACATACAACAAAAACCAATCTCATATTCGCACTAAAAGCAAAAGTTAAGTTTGTTTTATCATGCAGTAGATGGCACCAGTGTACTTGCAACCCGCGCCAACCCCTCCTTGTTTTCCTCCTTCTCCTTCTCCTTGTTGGTCCGACCAAGCTTCTAACCGACGCCACCTGACTCTTTGTGTTGAGAATTAGCGGTGTTCTAAACGAACTTGTCAAACATGGAATGCAAGAACTGTGTCGTGCTGCAGAGAAAGTTGGACAAAATCCTCAAAAGGTAGGTGTCGAAAGTATTTGTGTTGTATTGAATATTCTAAAATTGAACAGCACCATACCAACCGGTTTGGAGCTTTTGGACTATAGTTTTGAGCAATAGTGTCAATTTACCCATCCTTGGTGAACCAAACAACTGTCAAACATCATTTTCTCACAACAGAATTTGAATTTTTTTTTCTTTTGGACTGAAACCTTTCTCTATTACAGTGTTCAACCACTGATTCGCTTGGTGCATCCAGAAGGCATCAAATGCCCATCTCGTAAGTCATTTAGTTACCTCCACATCACTTGTTTATCAGAAATTGTAGGTTACTGACATTTGCTGTGGTTTGACTTTGATAGCTGTTAACACATCCACACCATCGAAGCTGGGCACAACATCTTTGTTGGAAAACACTTTGGAGTCATTTAAACCAGGTGCAGGCCGGGACGAGTTGACAATGTAAGGTTTCTTGTATTGCAATGTATTTCAATTGTGCTGTAATGTTGCCACCTAATGTTTAGCAATTCCATTTCAGCTACACTCCAGCTGAGAAAAGCACTGCCATCAATAAGGAAGGAATTAGTGTAGTTAAACATGCGACAAAGGAAATAAAAGAAGACAAACCCATTCTTGGCAGTAAGTGGATAACTTGTAGGAAACCAATTTGTGGCAATTCAAAACTTGTACAAGAGACAAGAGGTATAAATACCACCAATATACGCCAAGTCAAGAAACGTATTTTTGCTGAAAAGGTGGAAGAAAGTGCAGATGACGATGAGACGTTTTATGAAAGAGAAGCTGAGAACGACAGAAAAAAGGATGATCTGAGTCTTCAAAAATTAAACCATGAGACCATCTCTGGTAAGTGGATTGATCGCAAGAGATCCCACAGTACAGAAGCTGTCGCTCAACAGGATTCCAGCAATGGCAGGTATGGGACGGGCCCAAAGTTTTGTGCAGCGAATAGCTCATTATAAATATTGCACTATCAATTTCATAACTGCTGTATTTTTTTTTTCACACTGGGAACAACCAGGAAAAGAAAAGCTTCTGCTCAGGCTGCTCAACATAATTCGAGCTATGACAGGTACATGTGCATTAATATTTTCAGAAAGGACCCAAGAATGCATTGAAACCCAGAAAGAAAAACAATTGTAATTATCAACTGCTTTTCCTTTTCTTCCAGAGTTCCAATGAAGGAAGATAAGTATATGACCAAAAGGGAAAAGAGAAGGCTGAAGAAATTAGAGCAGGCATCAGAGCCTCCATTCGGGTAACGATGTGCGGGTACGCTGCCGCCGGCTGGGCCAGTGTTGGACGGGTGGGGGAGGGGCGAGATCGTGAGAGAGAGACAGAGCGAGACCCGAGCGCGGCGCCCGAGCGCAGCCGAACGCGCGCAGCCGGTGCGGGTATGCGTGCCCGCAGCGCCTAGCAAGTCTCAGGTACCCGCAGGAGCCCGCAAGACGCCGCGTGCCCGCAACGTCGCAACCCGCGCGGGCTACGCGGCTACGACGGCGCTACGCGCCTCGCCTCACGCTAGACTCACGCTCGCTCTAGCTTTTTAGTGCCTCGTGTGCGCTGCGCGTGCGCCTTGCTGCCGGCCAAAGAGGCTAAAGAAAGCCAAAACCCGGGGCAAGATATGAGTGGCGTCACGCGATAGGTAACGTAATTCGAGGGGTTCGGGCGCAAGAGGAGGAGCGCCCAAACCATTTATATAGCATGCACAAGGTGATTTACCATTTCGACAATTAGCACACCTGGGGCTGGGGCTCCCGTCTCCTCAAAGTTAAAGGCAGGATTAATAAAAATCACCAGGGGGGGGGGGTAATAACGCCCCCTCCCCCCTCTTCCCGTGGCCCGTGCCGCCACATCAGAAGACAATATTTCCACTCAACGCTACTGTCGAACGAAACTGTTGTCAACCAGCCTGCCAACTAGTAGGAGGCAATATTATGGCGTCGCTAACGAGAAGTTGCCTAGAAGGCAGACTGAGGGCTGCGGTTGGTGACCCTTGCTACACTGCTTAGTGATAATTTTTGTCGACTGATGTGCCCCCCTCCCCCTGTTTTCCCAGAAACATTGAAGAGGCGTAAGAATTTTTTGGTAAATCTCCTTTTTTCATTGCCTTATTATTCCCAACCAATTTATCGTGTGGCCTACAACTGCCACTCTTAGATTGTTGTAAATATATATCTAGCTGTTAAAAAAATAGATTCTTTACCTCATCTTCTTTTCTTGTGTGCCTTCTCTCCTCCCTTTCTCAATTTCAACAATTTCTACTTCCCTGTTCCCCTCCCCAAAACTGTAAATCTTTTCTATCTAAAAAGTTTACTGGGCGTACAGGCGCAAAGAAAACAACTGTGTTGTACTAGAAAATATGTTATTTCACAAATACAAATAAACTTTGAAAATGTAATGGAACAATTCAACTTTGGCATCAAAGTCAGTCTTTGATATAAAGATCTTCAAAAAAAGAAAACATTAAATAAATTCTATGTAACCCATATATACATATAAGTAAAGCACTTTGTTTAAATCCATTTACAGGATCAAAAATATCATATAAAGTCAGTCTTTAAAAGAAAGTCTTTGGGTCAAAATTAAAAAAAATAATTGTCCTAGTGCCAGCTTAGCTAGCTACACAAGCTTGCTGAGCAGATAGTCCCGAAGACAGAGGGTGTCGCTGACTGTCTTCGGGAGGATGCCTGTCCTTAGATCGTCCAGCAGACGGTCCAGATCACTGAACGTTCTCTCTGACGGCGCACTTGTGGCTGGAATGGCAAACACCTCTTGTGCCAGTTTTGCCAGTTGGGGAAACCGAGCCGCACCCTGAAACAAAGATTGACACACATTAGCAACGTTGGCCGCCCATGACAGTCATAAAATAATACGGAAGAAGGGGAAAATCACCTGCGTTTTCCACCATTCCAATGGATCTAGGCTTGTAGCACCGCTGACGCCGATTTCCTGCGCCGTCATGCTGACATATAGATCGACTTCATCCCTAATGTCAGCGGCGTCAGGCTTCAGCAGATACGACCCGAACAGTTCGGCGTCTGTTAGGCCGAAAGAGGGCCGCGTCTGCTGTACAGGAGGAGGGGGAGGGGGAGGATCGTCCACGTCCATGTCGACGTCACTGCTGGTGCTGCCGTCGACGACTTCCTCCTCTGGCAGCCTTGGCCTCCGTGCAGCGTTTTCTTCAATGCGCCGCCTCACGGCTGCATGTACCTAGAGACACAAATAAAATAATTAAAGAGGAGGAATTGCAGGAGACCACACTGCAATTTGTTCTAGATACCTTGTAAGACAAATTCGCAATCGACTAAAAACAAAATTAAGCGACTGTTTACCTCTTTCTTTTCCTCTTCAGAGGAGCACACACTTAGGTGCTTTAGAGGTGGGCACAAAAATGCGGCAATTTTGTGCTCCTCCTTTATAAGAATCTTCTCGCAAAGGACAGAGTACGCCCTAGCGCGCACTGCGGCCATCTCCTCGCTGTCCAGAAAGTTAGTACAGCAGTGGCTCAGCAGCCTCTCAAAGCCAAGAATGGCATAGGGCATAGTTGGGTACTTCTGGCCTTGCAGTTTGTCAGTGAAGTGGGCAAAGGGGGCCAAAAACTTAATTAACTCTTTAGCCACGCCAATGTCTACACTGGCTACCTTTGCTCGGCCAGTTTTGTTGTCTGCCGTGTGCTTCTTGATCTGGAAAAAAAGTATCGGTTTCGGAAAATGCCACGTTGCACAGTGGGCCAGAAGACCGGCGCAGGCGGCCAAAACGTTAGAAGCGTTTTGAGCTCCAGAGTCGCTAAATGGCACTCGAACCGAACGTGTGACCCCACCAATAGATTCCTCGTTCGGAGAGCAATCCATTGGTGGGGTCACACGTTCGGTTCGAGTGCCATTTGGCGACTCTGGAGCACCGGCGGATCCAGCCCGGCTGCGTCAGAGCGGCGACTGCGACAGAATCCCACCTGGCTGTGCGAGCGCAAGCGAGACGCAAAGGGGGGGCAAGGCTGCGTCAGAAACAGCAGTTTGCCCCCCCCTTTTGTCTCGCTTGCGCTCGCACAGCCAGGTGGGATTCTGTCGCAGTCGCACGATTTGCTAGATCCGCTCTTGCTCTGGAGCTCAAAACCCGTCCGGGATTTTGACCGCATCCACCGATCCTCCAGCCCACTCTGCGTTGGTAATATTTAAACAACATTAAAGAAAAAACAACATTAAAGAAAAAACCTTACGTTTTCCCACTCTGCGACAACAGAAATCAGCATATCATAAATGGAATTCCATCGGGTGCACACCTCCTGCTTCACTGTGTGCTCCAGCTTTTGACTGATTCCTGATCGCCTTAAGAAAGTCACCAAATCCTTGCAATTTTCAATGGCTTTCAAGACGGACATTGGCAGGAGGGCTTGCCTTACAGACTCAGCTGATTTCATCGAGAGGATCATCTCTGAGTCCGTCTCGTCTGGCATTAGGTGCTTCTGTAAGGCAGGGTACCTAAAAAAGAAAATTTTAAAAACGTTTCAAATTATATTTGCTTTAGCATTCTAAAAAACACAGGTACATTACATTTTTAAAAAATGATACCTGGAGCAGGAGATTTGTGGAGAGTCTTCTCGCTTGCCGTCCCTGTCGAATGGAACAAGAAAATCTGCCAGTTCTTTCATTTTCTCCATGTTCTCCTGGGATACGTCTGTTTTGAGGTCTCCAGTTATTTTCCTCACCTGACACGTGGAAAAAATAGATGCAACAATTAGTCTTACAAGAATTATGTGAGAGCGGCTGGAACGCTGGAACACAATGAGAGTTCTTACCTTGTGGGAGTACATGTACACCGATCGGAGAGCTGGCAAGTGTCCTTGGCTCTGAGGGTTTGAGCACTTCAGCTTCTCAAGCAACTGGTTTCCTTTGGGCAGTTTAGTGCGCACCTCCTTGACCCATGCGTTTGCTTCCTCAACTAGCATGGCAGCCTCTGGAGAAGCATCAAGCATGGTGGACACCAAAGTGGCATACTTCACACTGAGAGCAGTTTTTAGTACAATGTTCAGGGCATGCGCCATGCAATAGAACCAGATCAACAACTCAAGTGCTTTCTTAATGTCACTGCCTGCATCGGTAACAAAACGGATTCTTTCCATGAGGTCGGGATGCACACCGGCTTCCTCAAAGCCTGACTTGAGTGCTTGAAGCTGGTTTGCGGCTGTGGCGGCATCCCCACCTAACGATGTCACAAACAGGAGCCTGTTTACCATGGCCCAATCCTTTACAAAATGAACAGTCAATGCCAAATATTTCTCCTTTGAGTGGTCATCGGTGTAGGCATCGGTTGTGGCGGCACACCGAAACTCCCGGATGGCTGGCAGGACAGCTTCAGCAGTTTCTTTCTTGGCTCTTTTTGCCTCCTCTTCTATGCAATTTTTAATTGTAGTGGGACAGGGAGTTAGTTTCCGGGCGTCCAATCTCCCACGCCTTGCGTAAGCTGCTCCAATGTCGAGTAGCTTCTGGACAAGCTGCAGCATTCCCTCGTCGAGGAAAGTATTAGGAGGCCTGAGGCCCATGGCACAGAAATGTGCGCATGCCTTAGTAAAGTCATCCTTAGCCTCTTTGGGGGGGTCTACTTTAAACCTAATAGACATCTTTTCTTTGTTGCAATTTTCTGCGTGCCGTGACAAATTACTTGTACCAGTCTTCCTCTCATGATAAGACAACACCTTATGACACTTCACGCACGAAGCCCCGTTCATGGGTTCACGTGTCGTGGAATTAACAACAGGTTTAAATGCGTCCCAGATTGGAGACAATTTGGTTTCAGGAGGTTTCAATGACTCCATATCGACACACTCGCACACACCTGTAGCTACCTGGCGTTGGATTTCCTTCATTCTCTTTAAAGTTTTGCTTTTAGCAGTTTCTGGCTTCTCATTCTCAGTAGCATCAAGAGACAAGTCCTGAAAAAAAAAGAAAAAAAATTAAAATCCAATAATTGCAGTATAAGTATCTCTCAGGGCGGGGGCAAATCTCGCGACCGGCGGCGCTGACGGAGAAAACGGTGACAGTGAAACGCAGCCGCGGTACAGGCCGGCGCGGCAACAGCCGCAACTTGGGCATCGGCAAGGAAGACGCACTTCGCAGCCACAAGCAAGACTCAAGCTGCCGTAGAAGTGGCGCGGCGGCGGCGGCCCCGGTGGACGGCGGGCGAGGAAGACGCACTTCGCGGCCACGAGCGAGACCCAAGCTGCAGCGCGCCGCCGCCCCAGTGGACGACGGCGGGCGAGGAAGACGCACTTCGCGGCCATGAACAAGACCCAAGCTGCAGCGCTCCGCCGCCCCAGTGGACGACGGCGGCGAGCAAGACGCACTTCGCGGCCACGAGCGAGACCCAAGCTGCAGCGCGCCGCCGCTCCGCGCAGCGGCGGCGCGACCCCGGTTGGCGGCGCCGAGAGGAAGCCAGACTTCGAAGCCACCTGCAAGAAGCGATCGGCGGTGGTGGTGGCGCGGCGGTGGCGCGTCCCGGTGGGGTGGACGGCGGCGCGGTCCCACCCGGTGGACGGCGGCGGCGTGGGGAAGACCGGCGCCGGCGCCACGCACTTCGCGGCCACGAGCAAGACCCAAGCTGCAGCGCGCGCGCGCCCCCGCCCCAGTGGACGACGGCGGGCGGCGCCGAGGAAGCCAGACTTCGAAGCCACCTGCAAGAAGCGATCGGCGGTGGTGGTGGCGCGGCGCGGCGGCGGCGTGGTCCCGGTGGGGTGCGGACGGCGGCGGCGTGGGGGCGCCACGCACAAGCAAGACACGAGCCGCGAGCTGCGGTGTAGCGTGAGCGTGGCGGCGGCGGCCCCCGTTGACGACGGCAAGGGACAGGGCCAGGGCAGGGCAACGAGGAAGACGCGAGCCGCGGTGGTAGCGGCCGCGCCGGCGGTGACGCGGGACGCGGCCCCGGTGGACATGACGACGGCTAGAAAGACGCGCCTCAAGACGAGCAAGTCGCGCGCGACCCGAGCGCGAGCTGCGGTAGTGGTTGCCGCGGCGGCGGCGTCCGCGATGTACGACGGCGAGCGAGACGTGCTTCGCGACCACGAACACGAACGAGCACGACGAGACGAGGGCGACTGGGCAAGTCGCTTCCACGGCGGCAACAGCAACAACAGCAACAACAACAATCACAACAACACGCGGATGGTACACAGTGGCGGCGTGGCGTGGCGAGATGCGACATGCAAATGCAAATTGTCTGGGGCAATCGTATCGTTATCGAATGCAAGGGGCAGGGGGGCGGCATCAAAACAATCAAAAGCACGTGGTTCTAGACTGTGCTGGTGATGATTCATTGACTTACCGATTCATTTGGAGACGTGGTCGACGTGGACGACGTGGATGTATCCGCATTTGAACTGCCCTCCTTGTCCGTCGACTTCGTACGTTTTCTCTTCTTTGCTTTTGGTGGCATGGTAGACAAACGGCGGCGCAAGGAGAGGAGAATGCAGGTCAAAGGCGAAAAGTAAACACTAGGCAAAGGGCCTTGCGGGCGCCGCGCCACGCGCTAGTCTGTCGGTTGAGTGGCGGCTGGCGGCTGGCGTGCCGTGCCCTGCCTGCGTTGCGTGTGCCGTGCCGTGCCGTGCCGGCGCCGGCTGATTGGCCGATGATGACAGGCAGACGTCGATCCGAGCGCCACGACGGAGAAAATGGCAAATTTCGCAAAAAATTTTGCACTAACTTTAGACTCACACGCGTAATGGCCAGTTTTTGTTTGCTTTGATTTCGTATTGTGGGAAGTCGTAACCATGAAAACAAGGTAACAATGTATAGATTTGTCGTTACTTTGCTATAATAGCTCCTTTTGGGCGGTGCATGTAAAATTTAATTTGTCGTCGTGCGCTCGCTGGACCAAGCGGCACGCCCAAGGGGATGTCCCAAAACGTCACTTTCTGTCGGTCCTTCATTCTCTCTCTCTCTCTCTCTCTGTCCCCCCCCCCCCACAACGTGGCGGCTGCTGTGCTGTGGTGGGACGAGCGGAGCAAGCGAGAGCGAGATGCTGAGCCGAGCCGAGCCGCGCAACGCGCCGCCACGCCGCCAGGCCGCGCGTGCGGGTAGTCTGGTGACTTGCGGGTACGCTTCTGCCCGCAGGAGATTCCTTGTGCGTAGGCGTTCGGCGCGGGTCGGGCACGGGCACGGGTAGACGCCGTGCGGGTCGGGTACGGGTAGGGTACGGGACGGAGAGCTCTCTCAGGCGCGCGGGCAAGAGATCGTTACCCGAATGGAGGCTCTGGCAGGCATACAGTTGCCACCAGTGTGAAGGTGTAAGTAAATAAGAGCTCCTTTTGTCATGGTTCTCATTGTCATGACTGGTTTCCCAAAGTTATAATAATACCCTTTTTTTGTAGTTCTTCAATGCTGCAGGACTAGAAATCATGAATACCTGTGGGAAGCACAGGGGCCCTAAACCGCCACCTACTCCGCCAGGCAAGTCTTTACTGTACCTATTACAGAGTTTAAATATATAAATATCATGATATGCGTTTTTGTGACTCAATTTTAATCAGTGTACTGAACTAATATTTTTGTTATTTCCAGGATATTGGAACCCTGGATGGAATAGTCCTAAAAAGCCCTCCCAACAATAAACTATCAATTTCTTCATTCAGTGGTATTTTACTAATTTACTATTTAATTGTGTTTTATTCTTTTATTATGTTAACTTTGTGCAAAGGTAGGCTTAGAGCACAACTCTTAAACTACCATGAACTCATTTATTTTTGTGATGTAGCATGCTTTTATTGCTTTAATTAAGAATAGTTTCATTTTCAGTCTAAATGAAGTACGTATGTTTGACTTTCTCCTGCAAAGATGTCCAGCTCTTTCATTTTTAAATTAAGAAAGGAAAAGATTGAGTCAAAGTTAAAAGTCAGGAGAGTACCTTGTCAATACTTTAAAACATTTGCAGTTTTATATATATTATGTATAGATATAGTATTTTATGTTAATTTTGTGCAAAAGTAGGCTTAGGGCTTAGGGCACAACCTTAAGAATGTCCATGAACTGATTTATTTTTGTGATGTCTCATGCTTTAATTGTTTTAAGAATAAGTTTTGCTAAATAAAAATATGAGCACATGTTTGACTTTCTCCTTTCATGCAGGATGTCTAGCTCTTTCATTTTTAAATTAAGAAAGGGGAAAAAGAATGAGTCAAAGTTACAAGTCAGGAGATCACCTTTTTAATACCTTAAAACATTGGCAGTTTATACAGCATAAGTAAACAAAGTTCAAACAGTTGCCGCTGAAGTGATAGAGCTTGCCAGCTTGGCGGGTTTTCACACGATGTCAACCTTGAAGCTTGCAGAGAAGAAAGGGAGTGAAATGTCGGTCTCCCTGACAGCTTCCGAGGTGATGGTCAGTACAAATGCAGCAACGAGACAAACCGCAGCCCACTCCTCCATTTCAGCTGAGCTGCAGACAATTTTATTTCAAAACATTAAAAAGGAATGCAGAGGAACAGTCAGTCAGATGTAGTGAAAACACTTACAAAGAGTATTTTGCAGAGTCAAGCAATCCTCGTTCCAACTCGCAGAAAATGGAGGGACCTTCTCTGGTGGAGATTGGTATTCAGGGGGATTCAGCTCTTGCTACACAGTGTAAACCTGAAATCAAAAATTTAAAAAATTATTTGGAGTATTGAAATTGAATTGACAAGACATTCACACATTAGCAATCTGTTCAAGCAGAGTTTGTGGCAAGCCAAATGCAGCACTGCCATGACACAGAAAAATGGTGCTTTAAATCAAACGTCATGGCTGTATGACTGAGCAAAAAGAAACTACCGTAGTGCAACACTTTGATAGTGTACAGAATCGGTCGGCAAACTAACTCAGTGCATAGGAACGGTAAAATTTAAACCAATGATATCATAAGTCAATATGATACAATGGAGACAATGTTTATGGTGATCCCTCTCACATCAGGAATATGCACTCAACAGTTAAGGATGTAATCAAACCAAATTGGCTCATAACAATTCTAAGGTCTAGGCTGGCAGCAGGCCATCGCCATCCTTCTAACGGGACGGTATTGTGTCAAGCACGTTAAAAAAACAAGTAGCTAGGGCAATTTTCTAGCTGTTTGCCAATGTTGAGTCCGTTCCAGCCGTGCGAAAAATAACGGGCAGAAAAGAAAGAGGGATAAACATTTGCAAGCAGAAGCCGTGCAGCGCTATAACCAACAACCGTAGTACGCACCACTATATCGATGAAAACACAGAGGCGATTCATATTAGCATCACTAAAAAAAGATGAGAAAGAAGTCTTATGCTGAGTGCACAGTCAAACCAATTTGATAGACTAATCAATGTCACACATAATACTTTTCTTAATCCAAACAAACTAAGGCCGTAAGGCGTATGCGCAGATTTCGGATTTGCACTATTTGCCGGTAAGCACTAAACGCAGTCAGCGAGCGTTGTTGGCAGTTTGTCATCATCTTGCACCAGCAGAAGACGAAACGTCGAATTAGTTTTGTTTTAATTCGTGTTGACGACGTACACACAGTTTGTAATGATTTATTAAAAACTGCATTCACTATTCTTAGTGAATGCTTGGATACATGGAAACAAGCCGGACGCGGCAACGGTTTAGCACAGACTGGGAGCACAGGTTGATAGTCCTGTTTCTATTAGTGAAAAGTGCATCAAGTGCAGGCGAGTGCACAGGTTGTTGGCACCCACTAAAAACTTACCACAGAGGATGGTAGGTAGCAGACAGACAGACAGAAACCAAACTCATTGGTTCTGATTGGAAGGGATGAATCGGTACATGCTGGTGAGTGTTAATGACAAGATATTCTCTTGTGTCCCTTAACTACTTACTTGCCATCAAAATCAAACTCACTGTTGATAAATAAGTGCATGGCAAGAACCTGCTTTAAGCTGCTGGTATCATGGAGTAAGATTCACATAGAAACTGAGCTTCAGCTCATTACAATTCATAGCCACCAGGTGTGACAGTTTTGTTCAACTTTCGTCGAAGCATTTCCAGCATTTTTTTTTGTGCCCAGGTGACGCAAGTTCATTTGCCAAAATATCTTAGTCTTTCTGCTCAATGTAAAGTGACGCAAGTGTACTTACGTCACACAGACCCAAAATCATGTGTCGCAAGTATACTTGCGACATTTTCATGGATTCAGAGTCGAATAAAATGTGACGTAAGTCACTGAAAAGGCTAACATGAAGACTTTTCCAAAAACAAAGTTCGCAGAAGTTTTCTGTATGTGATTCAAAGTATTTTCCCATATTCAGATAAGGATTTATCCTGCACCTTCATTTTGATAAATGTTTTTTTCATTTCCTGAAAATTTGGTCTTTTTGACTTACGTCACTTTGTTGTAATGCCACAGAACTATCGATATGCAAAGCGGCATCATAGTACAATGATTTGCAGTTTCATTTGACGTTCACCAGGCACTAGACAGCACGGCTGGCGGGACTACCCCGCGCCGACTACTCACCGGCTACTTGCCGGCCACCCCCGCTAACAATGTCGCGTAGCAACCAGCCAGTCAACTTTGTGACTGAGCGCGGACCTGTGTAGAGCCAGAGCCATCGTCGCGCAATAAACCACATTCCCTACTAGCTGCCCTTGATTTACAATATCCTGTCTGAAGTTAACTGTGTGAGAACAACGATTTTTTTTTTCATCCGAGGATAGGGTTAAGCTGTTTTCATTAAGAATCATTCTAAGGTAAGAATAAGAACATGTCAGTAAAAAATATACATATAATTCCTTCTATATTATCTCCCTCCCCCTTTTTTTCAACCTGTCCCATTCATCATTGTGTTTGCTGCACAAGCCACCCGCGCAGCCTAAACCAAGCCGTCCCACTCGAGAAATTGTATCAGCTCTCTGGGTAGGCCACAAACCCGTCCCGCAACACGCTGATGTCGTAGGATGTCGTCTAGGTGGCCTACCTCGCCCCCAGCAGCCTGGTCCGTGCTAGAAAAAAGGATGGCGCATCATACAACCCAGTGATATTGTATCTCTGGTGGGGGAGGGGCATGGAGGCAGTCACAAGGAGGCGGAGGTACGGAAGGGAGAGGGGTAGGAAGGCAGTCGGTGGGGGGCAGGGAAGGCCATGCGGAGCCAGGGGAGAAGTTCGGAGAGCCGACCCGAGCCTATTTCCAACTTCAAAGCCGCATATCTCCGAAACGGTTAGCCGCACAAAGCTGCGCCAGTTATATTCGGATTCAGCACACATTTCTACATAAGCATACCAATTTTGGAGTCAGTCGGAGGAAAAAAATTCAAAGACCCACAATTTGGGTCTCTTTAGGTAATTTTTTTAAAATTTTGACCTAAAATTGACTGCGTAGCAAGAAATACCCAAATTCACTGTAAAACGGTAACAAAAAAGAAAATTGCCCACCAAGTCCACAAAAAAAGACCTAAGGATCTGAAATTTTGGCAACCCTTATCTTTTATAGAGTACTACTTGAGAAAAAAAATCGAGGCGGTCCAAGAGGGTCGATGTAAGGTCCTGTTTTTCTTAAATGATCCTTCTCGTTCAATTTAAGGCCAGAATACAAAATTTCACGACTCTAGACCGAGAAGTCGCTGCGTAGCAAGAAATACCCAAATTCATTCTTAAAACGGTAACAAAAAAGAAAATTGCCCACCAAGTCCACAAAAAAGGACCTAGGGATCTGCAATTTTGGCAACCCTCATCTTTTATAGAGTACTACTTGAGAAAAAAAAATCGCGACGATCCAAGAGGGTCGATGTAAGGTCCTGTTTTTTTCTCAAATAATCCTTCTCCATACGAGCACCCATCGCTCCAGGACTACTTTGGCGCCCTGCTCATGCTCCGCTCGTACATCCTATCAACGAAAATTCGCACCTTGAGACTGATTTTGGACATGACCCCCAATCGGATCCCATATGCTCTCCAGATCGATTACTTCTCCAGGCTGTTCCACCACATGGACATCACTTTCTGTGTCTGTCACCTCCCGACCAGGGCAACCTTGACCCCATTGCCGGCCAACTCCTACGACTCCGCCCGCCAACAGCCAGGGCCCGACCACCACTCCTATCGCAGGCCGCGCCGACACGCTCAAAGACGCCGCGCACTCCAACCTTCCAGTATCATAAGGCACGCCGCCTCTAATCACGTTCGAAAGAGGAGCTCAAAATGAACCAGCTGACAAAATTTGAACCCCCTGCGACCCCCGGAACGACCTTTTGATCAAAGGAAAAGAGCCGAAATTTGACAGGGTTTTACGCGGAGGGTGGAAAATGCAGGATGGGGGTGGGTTTAGGTCTCGCCGCTTAAGGGGTGTGTGTACAACCCCTTGAGGTACCTCTCTACCAAATTGGAAGCCCCTACCTTAATTTACGTTCAAATGGCGAAGAAAAGTTGAAGTGTAACGCTAATTTTGACGCCCAGTGTAAATAGATGTCAATTATAACAAACTCCTATTCCTGGTCATCATCACTGCTAGTGCTACTCTGTTCTGCAAGGTAGTCCTCATACTTGTCATTAAATTGGGCAAGAATGTGATGCACCGTCTTTGTGCTGTTTCTTCCCCCAGATGATTCGGCCGGGCGCTTCTTGCCTCGGGGAGGATTTATTTCAGCAATCACTCTATTATGAAAAGGAAAGGATTAATTGTGGTTTTCAATCATTTTGACATAACAGGTAAAATGTCTCAAGATTTACCTTTGCAAATATTCTAAAGTGATCTGTGCTTCAGCAGCGTATTCCACATTAAATACGAAATATGAGGCAAGCAGCATGGCCATTCCTTCAACAAACCCGGATGCGGTGCCTAGCACCTGCCCATCCATACTAAAGTAAACTGTCTCCTCTGTGAAAATGGTGGTACATGTAGTCAGGAGTAATTTTGAAAATTAAACCGTCTATTACAAACCAAAAACTACTGACTAATAAGGGAGTCTAATCAATTAAATACCAACCTCTTATAATTAAGCATGGAGTGGGGGGGCAGTTATACAACTTGTGAGATTTCATCTTCTGGAAAGTATTCCTGTGCATAATAAAACCGGAATGAATAAACATTCTCAAAGAGTCTTTCACTGCTGATAAAACTAAATGACAGACAAAAATTAAAAAGGTAAAACTTACATCAACCATCAACCACAGCGCCTCTTTATATTCCTTGAAGCGTTGAATTACAAGGAGGATGGCTGCTGCAAAGATCGGCACACTTGACTCTTGACCCAATGCTTCGAATCAAAATTGTCTTTTCCTGCAGCTAGAAGAGCTCCAACAATGGCATAGGCGTTGTTTTCGGACGTGGCCATTCGGATCGGCCGGTCGGTCGGTGATTGTCGGCCAGAGTGTCCCGCGCCGCTGCGCGCAGGCCCTGTTGTTCCCTGTTGTTTTCAGAAATACCAATCCTAAATGTTCTAAACTCTTTGAATCGGAGTGAAATAGGACATTAAACTGCGTGCCTGTGCAAATGCATTTGTGAAAAAACTATCCCTAACGTAGTTCGAGTGTGACTATAAGTCCCTTTTCGAAAACAGTGGGCGTGTAGCTGCACCTTGTAGCGAGGTTTGATGGTACTTCTGAATCTAAGACGAAACGATCTGGACACAGGGGCTGTGCTTTTTTGTAACCTTAAAGCTGGGTGATCTGGACTATTTTACTGCACGTTTCTGTGAATTACTTGTCCTTCAGGTATTATGAGACTGTCTTAAATGTCTGTTTTTCACACAAATTGATACGCAGCTGGTCTTTACGTAAGTTTTAGTATTATTTATAATGGTCTGACAAACATAAACAGAACTACACACAACGCAGTCCTAGCCTTAGCTATCTTTGTTAAACCAGAACATAAATAGAAAATTAACTTCGGGACTACCAGGATTTTTTAAAATCGTATTTAAAAAAAATAAAAAAAAATCGTATTGTGTTTGTTTCCTTTTATTTGCATGTGTTTGCAAGCTGAAGTATTGTGGTGCCTCATCATAACTGTTTGTTCTTTGCGTCACATTGTTTCTAGGAGGTTCATTAATATTGACCTTTTTCACAAGTTTTGTAATTGTAACTTACAAAGAGTAAAAATTTAAAATTACAAAAAAGGTCATTAAAAAAGAACTTCTTGGGGAACAATGCCACAAAAAGAAAACAACGTATACTGAATGGATGGATGCGCTTCAATTATCTGTCATGTTCTTATCTTGTTGAATCCAAAGATTTGAAAGGTGAAGAGTGCCTCAATGAGCATTGCTCAGCCCTCATCTGGACCCTTCCATTGTGGTCAATTTTGATGCATGTTTTGTTTTTTGTTTTCTTTTTAAGTTTTTGTTTTGTGCTCGGTTTGCATTTGTTTGCTTGTGTTTGCAAGCGTGGTGCCTCATCATACCTGTGTGTTCTTTGTCACATTGTTTCTAGGAGGTTCTATAATATGGACCTTTTTCACAAGTTTTGTAATTGCAATTTATGGAGCAGAAGTGGTACAAATTGTAACTACTTAACCTGTGAAGAAGGTCATAAAAAGAAGAACCTCTTGAGGAACAATGTCACAAATAAACAAACAGTTGAGCGGCAGACATCCTGGATGAATGCGCTCCAATTATCTCCATTATTTTTTTTTATCTTGTTAAATCGGAAGATTTTTTTTTTTACTTGAGTTTTAATTGTGTCTCTCTCTCTCTCTCTGGTCAATGTCAAAAGTGTGATTGACAAAAGTTATTCTGCACCAGTCTTGTTAAAGGCCGAGAGCTTTATGGAGATTTCATTTTTAGTGTGTCTTTATTCATGTGACTCCAGCATCATGTTAAATATGCTTGATATTAAAACTTGTTGTTTATCATCATCTTGACTTCATCTTGAAACCACCTGTCCACACAACCTGGCCTGCACGCACATCGCCTCCACAGATCCTGTCACCCTTGACGACTGGGTCCAGACATACAACACTTTGTTGGTCGAATTGTTGCTTACAAGGGCCACATCTACGAGTAAATAAAATGAAGCTATGCGGTGAATGTCACATCCTGAATAGCCTGCAGAGGGACTGTGTTGGCCCAAGTGGCAAAGGTACTTCTGTCAATGAGTGTTGTCACAATTGAAAAAGAAGGAATATTGAGAAAATGTTTATTTGCTTTCATATTACAAATTGCAGACAGGCTTTGGTGTTTGTCAAAAATAGTTAAAATTTGAAAACAAACGAGTAAAGGTTTATTTTCATCCAAATAACTTCCTGTGCAGTTGCAACAGTTTCGCAAAAGTCATTTCCAACACCAGAAGCAGACAAAACCCACATGATTCAGGAAAACAAGGACGCACAGATGCATTACTCCCTCTTATATATGAACATTACAAATGTCATTCATGGGGCAGCAGAGGACAAATACGTGATAAAACCAGCCACATGATCAGCAAATTTCAAGAGCAAACTCACATCAGTAATTTCAACTTTCATATGATTGAGGTGGACACGATCAACATTATCACTAGAGCAGAAGTCTGCTTCACAGCAAGACTGAATTCACAATTTTATGATAATCTTAACAATCATTCTCATAACGAGCACTAGAGCAAGCTGAGTGTTTTAAACAACCCATCTCAATTGACTTGATCTCAAATTAGGTCAAATAATTTGCAAAACAAAGGAAATTGAATCTGAAATACCAATGACTAAAATATTTAAAATACACAATACAGAAAAATCTACAGCCAGCTCTATGACTGTGTATCAACCATTACAGGCCAAAATGTAATTTTCAAGAGCGCAATAAAAGTTACCCAAAAAGCTAAACACCTTAGTCTCTTCAACAATATCTAAAAACAAGTAACTTTTTCACCACAAACATCAAACAAACATTGCTATCTTTTAAAATCGATTTGTGATCATCCCAAAGGAACTCGTTGACAATACTTGGCCTCCCAGTGAGGCAAATTCTGCTGAACATGTTCTTGGAGATGAAGGGTGGCTGCTTGGGTGTAATGCTGTCCAGACATGGATAAGGATTAGGGGCCAGCAGAAATGCGTAAAAAATTCCATGGCCGAGTAGTGGACAAGGAAAAGCACTACGAGTCAAAGAGCGGAGGAATGTAACTGACCTGATGGTGGCATCATTTGAAGTCGATTTGTGATCATCGCAAAAGAACTTGTTGACAGTATTTGGGCTCCACTGAGGCAAATTCTGCTGACCATGTTCTTGGAGATGAAGGGTGGCTGCTTGGGTGTACAGCTGTCCAGACATGGATGAGAGAAAAGAATGAGGAGCCAGCAGGAATAAATTAACAATAACAACAACAAATAACAACAAGCTTACCTGTGAGTTTTGCCTTGCTGCGTCGCTGAGTGTTGGCTACTCGTAATATACTTCCCCTTAACAGAAAAACAAAAAAAGCAAACAAAAATGCAGGTCATAGGACGTCAAGGAATGCAGAAAGCAGAACTCGCAGTGGAGAGCCGCCGATAAGGTTAGAGTTTTCTCGATAGCGGGGAAGATCCATTATCTGGTGTGGCTGCGCACTTGAATAATGGACGAGTCCTATCATATTACATCTACAGAATTGTCATGCTATCAAAGGGACTTCGGTGATTTGGCTTGCCTTTCAAATGGTAAACACTGACTGCGCGCATCGATGCCGGCGCGTACACACACACGCCTTCGGTAGACAGAGACAGAGTATGATCCCCTTCCCCCGCATTTCAACTTCCAGCTGTACATGACTCCGCACGGATGTGGTTGTGCGCGCCACTCAAAAAATTCCTTACGATTCATATTGATGTTTGGTCCTTCTTTGGTAAAGGAAAGAGACCATGGCAAAAATATTACTGCAGAGAGAAACGGCAAACACAGCAGTGAGTAACAATTTTTCATCCCTTACCTCCGCTGCTCTCGTTGTTTTCGAAATGTACTCCGTTTGTGAATTGTTCCACTCAAAATGAGATAGAAGAACACGCATAAATTTATTTTTTCATTAACTGAGCGTCTTGAGTCACGTTTTATCTTGGCAGGCGGAATCCAGACGAAAATATTCGAGAACAGTTGCATTAGTAAGTGCTCATGAATTTCTCATCGCTGAGCTCCACGGCGCTGCTCTTTTGTTGTGAGTTGGTTGGCAGAAGACCTGTTTGAAATTTTAACGTATTCAAGTCAACTCCGTTAGTAAATTCGTCTACCCAAGACGAGATGATGACACTAGTAAGTTTGTGTTTACATTTACTCCGAGCGCCCTTACTCACGGTTTACCTTGGAATGGAAAGTCTAAGAGTCGCTTACCCGCAATAAGTGCGTGCTTACCAGATCGTTATCCTTACGAAACATTTTACCTGCACCTCTGTATTAGATTAAGCGGAGGTTAGGTTCCAGTTCAGAACGTTATTGGTGCCGTGGACGTCGATGCAGGGAGCCGCGTCTTAAAATGGCTGGTCATGAGCCCATGCTATTTGTACACTAAGGGGTATTGAAAAACACGATTTTTCGAAATTCATACCGGCGCAAGCGGAAAATTGTTCTTTTATCTATTTAATGAGCGTGGACAAAAACTGAGACCGATCAAAGCAGGGCCTCCTGGACATCGCCGGTCAGGTAGCAGCCTGGCTGGGTCTGGAGTTCAATGCCAGTAAGTGTGCCACTCTCCACATCAAAACGAAGAGGGCACGTGACACCATCACCACCATCCAGGGCCAACCCATCACCACGCTGTCCAAGGGAGAAGCGTACCAGCACCTCGGTGTCCCCACTGGATTCTACGCGTGCCAGGACCCCGAGGACACCTTCAAGTCCATGTCCGAGGACATACAGAAGATTGAGAACTCCGCCCCGGCGCCTTGGCAGAAGCTGGACGCCATCAGGACTTTTGTCATTACCCAAGCCCAGTTTGCCCTGCTCACGGCAAGAGTGAGCAAGGCATCATTCGAGGCCCTCGACAAGCAGGTCAAGCTGACGGCCAAGAACTTTCTGCACCTGCCACGGCGTGCCTCGCCGGAGATTGTTTTCTTGCCGCTGCACCAAGGAGGTGCCAACATTCCCCCACTGCTGAGTGAGCTCGCCAACCTGGGGGCCACTGTCCGAGCATTCAAGATGCTCACCTGCCCCGACACTGGGGCTGGGAGTTGGATGTTACTCGACTGAAGGGTTCGCATTAGTGTGGCATCAGGGTATTGGTGGTGACATAGGGGTCTTCATGAAGACAAATAGGAACAATAGAGTAGTACTTGTAGTTTTCAGTGTACCATTTACAAAAACGACATTTATAATGCCAAACACACATTTTAATGTAGATATTCTGAATTAGGAACCAATGTTTCAAAATTGAGATTTGTTGTACCCTATAGTTTTCAGGGTGCTGACCTCGAAAATGACTCTCAAAATTTCCCCTGACCCACCTTTTACCCAAAATTAAACAATTTGGGACAAAATTTTTGAAATCAAATTTTACTTTGATTCCTGCTATTTTCTTAGTGCTGTCACGAAAGCCACTTTTGTTTTGACTTCAGACTTATATTTTCATCTCAAATTAGGTAATTTGCGACCAAAATTTTCAAGTGAAACATTGTTTCCGGTGTGCTGACCCCAAAAATGCCATCCAAATTTGCGTCTGACCCATACTTTACCCAATATTAATCAACTTGAGAACAAATTTTGCCCCCCCACGTGGGTTGTCAAGCCCGCGGCGCCGAGGTGTATCGCAGGGCAGCTGTTGCCTATCTAAATAGACTTATTAACCTGCATACTTGTTGCATACTTAACTTTTATGTTGTATCCAGCCTCCTTTCTTTCTTTCCCAGCTGTTTCTCCTGGAGGTTATTGTCTAGTCACAGTCCATGTCTGTCCCAAAACTCTCAAACTCGAGCACTCTACTCAATGACAACTATTTTTACTGTTTACCGACTTTTGAGACTCCCTTTTTACTCCTTATTTTGATTCAACACAATGTCGTTTCGATAATTAGATTTAATTTCTTTGAGATCTGGAAGTTGAATGCTTGTCTGCACATACACCACTTGGTTCGTAAGTATTCAGTTTACAATGTAGGTTTACGCCAGACCGTGTCTTGTCGTAACAGGCTTCGCGATGCTGCGCCAGTTTCGACAATCCACGCCTGGCGTTACACCTACCTTCGCCCGCGGCGCTTCCTGCTTGCCTTCGGCAAGCTGTTTTAAGGTTCATTGAGGCAATGAGTAGTGCACTACGTGATGAATGGTCGAAGTATATTATATTAGAATATTCTAGACGGGGTAGCCACTACGTGGTTGACACTTTGGTCAGGGGTCATAATAGATTTCATTTCCGTCATCAGCACCTTCCAAACCATGCGAAACCATGTAAAAATGTCTGTAAAATGAAAAGTCACCAAACAGTTGCACTTTTTCTGCCGTTTTTTCAGTGTTTTTTCGTTGCTACGACTGAATGGATTGCGATAGAAAGCTGCATTATGGCGTGTGGCGAGCCAACGACATACCCAATAACCCTGCAAAATCTCATCCAGATCGGCCGAGCCGTTCAGGAGGAGTAGTGCGGACACACACACAGACAGACAGGAAAAGTTTTTCAACCCCGGTGAAGTAACTCGCTTCGCTAATCGCTCAGCCAATAATTTATTTATTATTTTAATGTACTCTTCTTAATTTAACCTTTTAGAGCTGAAAGCTGAATTTTAAATTATTCTTTTACCTGACTACTTATGCACCTTCTTTCTCCTCTGTCCTGTTTTTAGTTTCCCCCCAAAGCGGACCAAATCATAACACTGAATTGCTTCCATTTCAAGCTGAGCAACTTCTGTTAAGAGTTAATTGTGATGTTTTGAGTATTCCCTAGAATTGTTGTGTCGTGAAACATCAAGGCACAGCATGGGACTTGTCCCCAAACAGGCTTCTCTCGGTGTTTGTTTGTGTAGAGTTTACCCGGCACAGCCTTCAAGGTAGGTTTACGCCAGCCCGTGTCTTGTCGTAACAAGCTTCGCGATGCTGCGCCAGTTTCGATAATCCACGCCTGGCGTTACACCTACCTTGGCCTACGGCGCTTCCTGCTTGCCTTTGGCAAGCTGTTTTAAGGGTTCATTGAGGCAATGAGTAGTGCACTACGCGATAAATGGTCGAAGTATACAAGCTAGGGCGCGCCCTTCCGTCGAACCGAGTAGGCAGCTTCGCTTCGCTGCGCCGGCAATTCAGTTCGACAGGGGCCGAAACCAGCTTGACCTGCCGGCGGATTTTTCTCGGGCCTTTTCGGCCTTCGCACCAGACCTGGTTTGGCCTAATCGGAGGCCGTCTCTCGGGCCTTCGGTCCTCGCACCTCACAACCCGTGGAGGTAAAGCGCAAACTTATTGATGTAACATCAGGACTGAGGTCCGCTCTTGTGTTCCCACTGTGCCAAAGTTAATGTGCAAAACATGGCCGTTGCACCAATTTTCAAAATACATGAAGGCGGGCTCACAGACCCCCCTTCCGACCTCTCTTTGAAAAGGTCTTGCCGAGACCTATCGAAATCTGCAATAAAATGTTTTAGTTGGTCGACCCCCTTTTCCCAAGATCCTGATTCAGCCAACTGATGAAGTCGGGCTCCTAGACCCCCCTTCCGACCCCTCCCTGAAAAGGTCTTGCCGAGACCTATCGAAATCTGCAATAAAAGTTTTTAGTCGGTCGACCCCTTTTGTTCAAGATGAAGGGTCTAAGTTAATTATGTTAGTAAATTCGGGTCGAGGTAGCCAATTCGCAGTTAAAACTAATGTCAGGGGTAGAAATTGATTTCATATTCGTCATAAGCACCTTCAAAAACATACGAAACCATGTAAAAATGTCTCTGAAATGTGAAGTCACTAAAAATTTAAACGTTTTTTGCCGTTTTTTAAAGTGATTTTTCGTTGGTACGACTGAATTATTTGAGATAGAGAGCTTAATTTTGGCGTGTGGTGAGCCAAGGATATGCCTATGAACCCTGCAAAATCTCGTCTTGATCGGCCGAGCCGTTTGGGAGGAGTAGTGCGGACATACAAACACACAGACAGACAAACAGACAGACAGACAAAACGTTTCAACCCCACTGGAGTAACTGGCTTCGCTAATCGCTCAGCCAAAAAGACAGGCCTCATGAGTGACTCTCTAATACCAATGTTGGATCAATACCGGAATGTTGAGAGGCCAAACAAGGCACATACAATTCAGGTAACAATATATTCTTAAACACTTTCTTGGCACTTTGAGCTTACAATTGGCATTTTTATTCGAAGAGGTTATGTGAGACATTTAAAAGATTTCCTATTCACTTAGTTCTGGAATATTTACAGTATCTACAATGCAGTACTCCAATCCACACATCTGGGTCCGAGTCGGTCGGTCAGCTAGGTTGTCAATGTTTATGTCGGCTGGTGGTGGCGGGATCCACTTCTGCAGCTGTTGGTAAGCACCTTCACGTTTCTTGGCGTGTTCCTTCTTGGGTGTTTTCTTAAAGATGTTAATGTTGAGTTCCCGTGCTATTGTCCGTAGTTGTTTGGCAGATGGATTTATACAGTCTGCTTTCCAGTGTCCTCGGCCCCCACATTTATGGCATCTCATTTTCTTCTTGGTGTTGCTGCTCCTTCCGTCGACTGCATAACCTCAACTCGAACTGGAACTTCGACTGGCGATGTTGGTTGATCTTGAACCTTGGCTTGTTGTTCAGAAGTTTTCAACTCTTGCAACAGGCGATCAATTTTATCGACCTCCCCCTGGATGTCTTGACTACTCAGAGTCATGCCCTCGCCGTTTGGTTTCTCCACTAGTTCCATAATTTCACATTCGATATCCTCCACTCCCAGCAATGATTCTTCGGCATCGTCTCCAAGCTGTTTATTTCCCGTCGTAAGTAGCATAGCTTCAAATTCTTCTTGTACACGTTGTTCCTCTTCCTCCTTCTTTCGCCCTTGCCTTGCCTCCACTCACGGTCAGAAAAAATCACAGAAAAAAAACACAGAATTTCTCTGGTCAATTGGTTGCACGGACAGTCCGTAATTATCCGTAGTGTTCACAGAATCATACCGGACAGCCTGTGAACAGAAAATCTCTGTAAACAGAAAATTACCGTGTTCCACGCATAGGACAACAGAAAGAAAAGGCTTTTTCTTTCAAAAGCAAAACATTGATATAGTTATCCAGAAATGTATGTCTCTCTGAGACAAACTTACAACATTAACACAAGCAAAAAATAATGGATTAACTACCTCAAGTGCGAAAACCGCCAAAAAAAGAAATTTAAGACCACTGACTTTTACATTTGCCGTTTCAACCCAAGATATGTGTCGACTATTTTGTTTGTTTCGATGGAGGGAACCCGTTATTATAATTTCTTCCCTTTTTGCTGACTCCAATTTTTTTGAAAATGAGGAAGGTGCGCGGATTAAATCCAGATCACGGAAAATTTCTGGCCACGGACTTTTCTGTTCACGGACTATTCTCTTTACAGACTCTCCGTTAACACCAGATCACAGAGAGAATCTGGCCACGGGGCAGTCTGTGGTGTCTCCGTAAAGAACTGTCGGTAACTTCTCTGTGATTTGCACAGAATTTTTTACAGTGCTCTTCGTTCTTCTGCTGCTTGTTGGCGTAACGTGTTCAACTCTGCTTTTCTTTGTTTCTCTTGCTCCTCTAATAGGGTATTGCAGCGAATCTTGAAACGGAAGTAAGAAAAACACAAGTAAGTGCACAACTTCCGTCCCCTCGCCTGAGGAGGGGGCTGAAGGGGCAGCCATCTTTATTTCCCGCCACAGGCGAGGGGGACGGAAGTTGTGCACTTACTTGTGTTCTTCTTACTTACGTTTCAAGATTCGCTCAAATACCCTATTTCTTTCTCCAATTTTCTGCACTTAACTGCATTTGTTTGGGGACGATGTTGTATTCTTTCCTCGTCTTCCTTCTTCTTCTCTTCTCCATAAACTCCTGTTGTTGCTTCTTCAAATCGTATCTTGCCTGCATCTTGTCTTTCAATTTCTGAATCTCCACTTTCCCGAAAAGCTGAATTTTCCTCTTCTCTTGTTTTTCTTGGCGCAAAGTGGGTATTTTGTACCCTGATAATTTCCCCATTGTGAGCTGGTAACTGTTCCTTGCTGGTCTTCACACAGGTTTGGAAGCTTGTCGCTGCCTTCAGAGGGAATGCCTTGTAACAGAGCGCCTCCCTAGCAACGGTTGGTAAGGCTGCTAGCGGCTATCCCACCGCTGGCACCACTTGTAGTGTTGGGCACTATGAGTGGGAAAAGGGCGAGTGCTTCCCACAAACATTTCACAAATCTTTTGGAATAATGATCATTATTGCCTGGTTCCCTGATTGTGGAACAAAAGGAAATGATTCAGAAAAATTACCATCCGATGACTGTTGTTGCTGCCATTGGTTGGAGCGTTGGGACTGTTGTTGTTGCCGGCCATTTTGAAAGTGGTAATACGCCATGGTAGCATGTAATGCCTCTGGAGGAAACTGAGGAACTGCAAATCCGACTGAGTTGTAAGGATGAAAGCCTTGCTGTTCATCTCGCTGGCGCTTTCTGCCCTCTGATCTGATGTGCCCAGGCCTCTTGCAGTAATGGCATGTTTGAGGAGGATTATTATTACCTTGCCTTGGATTATAGCAGTCAGCAGCATAATGTCCAGGTTTGCCGCAATTATGGCAAACAAACGTGTGGTTGCTTTGGCTACCTCAACCTCCTCCTCCCCTAGATCCTCGTGGACGGCCTCTGCCACGTCCACGCCCTGTGGTATTGCTATTGGATGTTCCTGGAGCCTCTTCTACTGAATTAACTAAGGCAGTGTTTGGTGACAAAACCTTCAACTTCTTCCTGATATCTGCCAACTGTGCATTAACATCAGCTTGAGGTGTTGTTGCACTTTGTTCTACTTGTGCGGAATTCACTGTGGTTTCCACCATGCGTACCTTTTTTTGTTTTATCCACACTAAGGAGCAGTCCACGATTAAGATGTCGAACAGCTTCCTCCAACGTATTACAAGGAGCATACGCCAAGCGGTTTGCTGCGTCCTTATCTACTAACCCTTTGACGAAAGCAGTCACAAGGGCTTCTTGTAAGTCTGGCTCTGCGTGAGTGACCATTGGGTGCGTTTAGTTAGTTGGGCCGCTGTGGGTCGCTGAGCGGTGCTGCCACCTCGCGGAATCTTTCCTAAGCGCGGTGTAAACACAAATGAAAGCAGACGAAGACTAGGGATTCGCGCCTCTTTCTCTTTGCGCCGGGCCGCTTCAAGAAGATCATTTCTCTTTCTACGTTTTGGGATAAAATCTGAAAATGCCGTTATTAAAACTGCGTCTGCCGAGCGATCCGAACTCATTCTACACCTGCTTTGTTGAAGATTATGCCGTACCGAAGATGCGTGGTAAGTCGATGTGACACCATGATGTTTCATTCCATGAGGTTATTAATTTCCTGTCACTGGGTTGTTTTCCTGTTATGGTTTTGTCATTTCTTTCCTTTAGATGCTGAGAATGTAAAGTTACTCGGAACTCATTTTTTTGAAAACAATTTGGTCCCCCATAGCTTGCTCCAAACAAGCATCCTTATATTCAAATATCTCTTGATGCTGATGGCAATTTTGAGGTAAACTACTCTAAATCATTTCCCAAGTTCAAGCGGGTGATTAAATGTAGTATCATTCTCCACCACCTACAAACGCGGTTCAGTTCTTCCGTCCCTTTGTTAAGCTTAGCTTTATATTCAGGTGGTTCTGACAACGTTGAAGTTGAAGTGAACAACAATGAACTACCAACTCCTCTTGGTGGCAATGATACATAGGCTGATGATCAGGAGGAACCGTTGAGTGAGTATGCAGCAGGGAGAGGGTGTACAGAAACTTTTTACCCAGAACATAATTAGTAGTAAGCGAATTAATTTATTCCCTTTCTTTAACATAGATAGGTCATTTTCCTCATTTCATATCAAAGACGATCTGCCTATCAAGAGACGTGCTTCAAACCGCATAATCGTTTCATGGCTGCCTGAAAATTATTCCACGGTAACATATTGGTGCAATTCTATTTCTTGCATGCTGCTACCACTATTATCTATTGCAGGGTCATGACGAATGTTTTTTTTTTCCCAGGATGATCTTTTGAAAAAGATTAATAACTGCTTGTGGGATTTAAAGTTGATAGAGAAGCCTCTAGTTGGAGCTACTACTTGCACCAAAAATGATGATGGGACAGCCACTGTGGTGGTGACAATTTTTTATTATTTCATCCATGGCCCTGGTTACGTGCCTATTAATTTGTACCTTGTTGAATGTAGTTAGTCTGACTGCAACTTCGCATTTAACAGCTCTCTAGCACAGCCTTGGCTAAAAGTATCATTACCAGTCATGTTTGAGTTTTGATGGAAGAGTTGTACATATGGAGAATGTTCTTGAGACTGAGGAAGGAAGGAATGAAAAGGATGAAGAAGATATCATGTCCACTATGGCCCAAGTGGTAGGACTACCAGACAATTTTTCTGTGTTAAGCTACCTAGTAATTCCAACGTTATTTTCACTGCTACTATACTGCTCTGACATGCTGCAACTTTGGGGCACCCTTTTCTCATGCACTATGTTGTTTTGTTTTAGGGTACCGTTTTGGAACAAAGTCAATGAAGCCCTGTGGGATAACGAGTGTGTGGTTAAACCCACAAAGGCAGCCATCAACTGTTCGAAAAATTCCGATGGGCTGTCATTGTCGAGGTAACTATTAATTTATAAAATCATCTCGTCACGTTATACGTACTTGATATAGATCTTTCACTTAATTTCATCCCATTTACTTATCTCAGTTCATCTCTGATCACGCGGCTGCTATGGCATCAGATTTTATTATTGGTTATGACGATAGTGATATTATGCTTCTGCACTTGTCAAAAAGCGAAACTGTGTTTAAAAAAAAATATTTTGTTACTGGGGGCCATGATAATTTTTCTGAGATCATGGGAAGTGAAGTGTTGAAACAGACCTCAGCTATCATGACAAAAAGAGTCATTATCAGTGGTCTCCCTGACGATTTTTCTGAGGTAATTTTAAATTGCTGTCTTGTTATATACTGTACCCGTTGGTGTTGCGAAAATGAATACTAGTTGATGATTTCAGAGTGTCCTTCTATATGACATAAACCGTACCTTGTGGGAATGTGGAGCCGTAAAAAAGCCCACAGAAGCTGCTATGACGTGTACCATGGAGAACAATTCTGTTGTTGTGAGGTAATGCGGTACTCATCAATTCATTTGTCTTCCGTATAAATCTACCCATTTCAATGTTATTTTCTCATCTGATTACAGTTCACTACAGTGCAGTTGGCTGCTGAAGCAACTTTAACTCAAAATTAATTACATGGACACAACCCTCATTACACTAAGTCATGTGAGGGAAGAGACCCCGACAATGTCAAACAAAGTTTCTGTTAATGGGCTGCTCGAAAAGTTTTCTGAGGTAATGTCACTTTGTTTTCTACTTCTTTCAATCTACACCCATATTGTGTTGTTGCAAATATTAATTCTAGTAAATCATTTCAGGGAGTCCTTGTATATGACATAAACCGAAATCTTTGGAATTGTGAAGCTCTGGAGAAGCCCAAGCAAGCTGCTGTGAGATGTTCCAGGGAGTACGGTTCTGTCATTGTGGAGGTGATACTTAATTTACCATCTTTCTTTCCAGTTTTGCGTGTTTAAATTTTTGAATGTATGTATTTTGCCTACAATTATTATTATAATTTTTATTTCTCGCACAGTTTATCAGTGTACAGTTTGCTAAAATAGCATCTACTATGGAGATAAAAATATATGGATAGCGTCCCCATTACTATGTTCCATTTGAAGGATGCAATAAAGGCTACTACTGGCGAGAAAAAGCAGCTGATCATAGAAAAATTAGTGGTCAACAGAGTCCAGTTTTTCAATTTGCCAGAAAATCTTAAGGAGGTTTGTGTGCTGTTCCTTTCAGTGGTGCGTGCAACTATTGCCCCAAATCAATTCAATGAATGTTAATATTTATCCCCCAGGATGTGTTCTTGTATGCCTTGAATCTTCGTCTTTGGGAAGAAGGGTCGTGCGACCCCAGACAGGTGCTGTGAAATGCTACAGACCTCCAGAGCATGATCATGTGACTGATGAAGTAGGTCTCTTATGTATCTTTTGGGCTCATTATCTGTAGGTTCAATGCAATGTTAATCTTACATTTTCTTACCAGTTCACATCTGCAGAACTGGCCTCTCAAGTGGCCACTTATCTGAAATTGGAATACTCCCAAGATGGAATGCTACATACAGACTTGGTGTTAGCACTGGACAACAGGCCTTCTAGTAAGAAAAGGGCCTTCTATTCTAATTGTAAGTGTCATAAACACAATCATTTTGTGTTATTCATTACTATTCTTTTTCTACATTTTATTTCTCTGTGGCAGTGCCCGACCCAACATTTTCCTCTCCTTCTCGAAACCAAGAGAGGCGAGAAGACAGTTCTTGTGCGTGTGGCCTATGGCTAATTGAAAAGGTCACCAAATTCATATCCCTCCTCTCAGCCTTGAAAGCGGTCAAACCCATAAGGACATGGAATGAGAAGGACTGGCAGGACCTCGGAAAGAAGGTGGACATGGACCCAAGCACTTGCAAATAAAAAAAATAAAAAAAAATTAAAAAAAAAAAAAAAATTGTATGCCCAACATGCAGCTATTGTTAGGGGTGGGGCTCCAGCCGCATGGCGGTACTTTGAGGATGTGCATATCCTTAAATACGGATCCTTGGTGAAGGGGCCTCAAATTACCATCCTGGCGAAAAGTCGCAACAATTCTAAAGAAGATATTGCGGAGGATGCTGCACCTCTCTTCCACCAGACTCAGATGCTTCAGGTAAAGAACAGTGGAGTGTTTCTGACACATGTAAATTGATTGATGAGTGGTATAAAGCCAAAATGGAATTGAAAGAAAAGCTAAAATTTGTTAGGACTGGTAAGTTTTGGTTATATGTCGCACAGGAAATGACGTCATCTGGAAAAAAGTGTTTATGCTTCTCAATGTGAGAAACTAACGAGGCGCATACTTGACACCTTTTATAAAATCTATGACAATTCAAGTGCTAGTCGGAGGGGTGCGAGAAAGTACTGGAAGTATTATGATAAATTGTATTTGATCCTAGGCAAAAGTACTAGCATGAAACCTCGGTTCACTGTTGCTTATGGCTCTAGTAATGTTGAGAGCAGAAATGCAATTTAGAATTGATTTTGCTGCTTTAACAGGGCAGTCAAACAGCAGGCAGCGGCCAACCGCTATCAAGCAAAAGTCGCCAGGAGACCGGAAGCAACTAATCAGCATTCTGTCAGAAAGCAAACAAACTGTGGAGAACGTTTTTGCCCTTATGAAGGAAAGAAACGAACTATTGGCTAAAAAATTTAAAAGTGCTTATTAGAAACGTTAAAGATTGGATATAGAACAATTATTTTTGTTATATGCATTTTAATTGTGAGGGGTTTTGTATTCTCTTGTTTAATTGTTATTTTGTGTAGTTATTTTAACAAGGGTAGGTTTTACGCCAGACCGTGTCTTGTCGTAACAGGCTTTCGCGATGCTGCGCCAGTTACGACAATCCACGCCTGGCGTTACACCTACCTTGGCCTGCGGCGCTTCCCTGCTTGCCTCCGGCAAGCTGTCTCAAGGATTTTTGAGGTATTGAGTAATGCACCACGTGAAATCTGCAATAAAATTTTTTAGTCGGTCGATCCCCTTTTTTTCAAGATCCTGATTCGGCAAACTGATGAAGTCGGGCTCCTAGACCCCCCCGACCACTTTTTGAAAAGGTCTTTGCCGAGACCTGTCGAAATCCGCAATAAAATTTTTTAGTCGGTCGATCTCCGTTTTTCAAGATCCTGATTCGGCCAACTAATGAAGTCGGGCTCCAGACCCCCCTTCCGACCCCTCTTTGAAAAGGTCTTGCAGAGACCTATCGAAATCTGCAATAAAATTTTTTAGTCGGTCGATCCCCTTTTTTCAAGATCCAGATTCGGCCCAACTAATGAAGTCGGGCTCCTAGACCCCCCTTCCGACCCCTCTTTGAAAAGGTCTTGCCGAGACCTATCGAAATCTGCAATAAAATTTTTTAGTCGGTCGACCCCCTTTTTTCAAGATGAAGGGTCGAAGTTGATTATGTTAGTAAATTCGGGCCGAGGTAGCCAATTCGCAGTTAAAAGTTTGGTCAGGGGTCGGAATTGATTTCATTTTCGTCATCAGGAACTTCAAATACATAAGAAACCATGTAAAAATGTCTCTAAAATATAAAGTCACTGGAAAAGTTGCACTTTTTTCTGCCGTTTTTTTAGTGTTTTTTCGTTGGTACGACTAAATTATTTGAGATAAAGAGCTGAATTTTGGCGTTGTGGCGAGCCAAGGATATACCTAACAACCCTGCAAAATCTCGTCTCGATCGGTTGAGCCGTTTGGGAGGAGTAGTGCGGACACACAAACAGACAGACAAACAGACAAACAGACAGACAGAGACAAAACTTTACAACCCCACTGGAGTAACTGGCTTCGCTAATCGCTCAGCCAATAATTTCAGCCTGAAAACAATTCATTTTAAGTTTTAGTGCATCAGGAATATTGTAGTGTGGGGCACTAGTGGGAAAAGGGCGAGAAAAACGTTACTGTATGGGAGATAGTCCCGCACGGTCAGAAAAAAATCACCGAAAAAACCACAGAATTGCTCTGGTCAATTGGTTGCACGGACAGTCCGTAATTATCCGAAGTGTTCACAGAATATCATACCAGACAGCCTGTGAACAGGAAATCTCTGTAAACAGAAAATTACCGTGTTCCACGCATAGGACAACAGAAAGAAAAGGCTTTTTCTTTCAAAAGCAAAACATTGATATAGTTATCCAGAAATGTATGTCTCTCTGAGACAAACTTACAACATTAACACAAGCAAAAAATAATGGATTAACTACCTCAAGTGCGAAAAACCGCCAAAAAAAGAAATTTAAGACCACTGACTTTTACATTTGCCGTTTCAAACCCAAGATATGTGTCGACTATTTTGTTTGTTTCGATGGAGGGAACCCGTTATTATAATTTCTTCCCTTTTTGCTGACTCCATTTTTTGAAAATGAGGAAGGTGCGCGGATTAAATCCAGATCACGGAAAATTTCTGGCCACGGACTTTTCTGTTCACGGACTATTCTCTTTACAGACTCTCCGTTAACACCAGATCACAGAGAGAATCTGGCCACGGGGCAGTCTGTGGTGTCTCCGTAAAGAACTGTCGGTAACTTCTCTGTGATTTGCACAGAATTTTTTACAGTGCGGTTTATTGGGAGGTTCTGTACATGCTGGGGCTTGGCTACAGACTGACTGCGGCTCTGAAGCGCGCTCCGATTTATAGTTTGGGCAACAGTAACACCTGCTAGAGGTGCGTTCAGAAAGCTAGGGAATAAAGGAAACTTGGCCAAGGAGGGGAAACCATACCAGAGTCAGGAAGAAGAACAGAAATCAGAAACTGACACTTGTTGCTTTCAGTGTACATTGTAAATCGTGACACATCACTGTAGCAGCGAAAAAGAAACTTTGAAACCCTGGTCAGAGCTTAGAATAATTTGCAAGGGAACTGGAAAGAGTAGGACGAGCTCATATGGTCACTTATCCAGAAAGTGACCGCCAAGAAACGTTAGTTACAGCGTTTGTGAAAGGGCTTCACGATAAGCAGGCAGCAGAACGCCTTGCTTATGCCCCATGCAATACACTGGCAGAGGCGATGAAGAACCTGAACAGAGGTTTGTTGCTGACAGGAAGAGACCCCCACCTAGAGAGTGAGAATTGCAGCAGCAGAGGAAGACGAAGAGGAATTCGACGGGAGAAGGAGACTACTAGTCTGGAGAAACGAACAGAAAAATAAAACGATTAGGCTCAGAGCAAGCAAGCACAGAATTGAAAGAATTGCCAAAGATTTAATAGCATGCAGGGCCCAGTCTGGACCATTTGAGTAAAACTTGTTGAAGTAAAATATTTCATATAAAGTTCACAATGGGCAGATGAGATGAGCCTGGCCCAAGAAATAAAAAGTCCCGTTCAAGCAAAAGGTTGGAAACTATGGAGAGTTCAATGAAAGAAAACTGTACGAGAAAGTAGCAAATGTGAAAACTTGTGAATGACAAACCTGGAAAGTTGAAGGCTGATCAGCTGGAAGAGACAAGCGCGATGGTTGAGGCACGAGAAGCCTGACATGATAATGCAACAAAAAGGATGCCAGGGATAATGTCCATATGCTTGTAATTCCTTGCGTTGTAGTCTAGCAAGTTTCTGTTGACGTCACCATGAAGGACAGCAGAGGACAGTGAAGGAAATCGAAAGTGAAAGCCCCAAGTTCAGACACGAGAAATGAATGGCCAAATGAAGTGAAAGAAAGTAATCCAGCCTCAAGGTGTGATGAACCTGTAAGGAAATGGAAGTACTGTTAAAAACGGGTCTTTTAACACTCAGTAA
>CM060098.1:15714920-15755709 GCA_030522485.1 Stenchaetothrips biformis | reverse complement strand
GCCCCCCCCCCCTGTCAGTTTGGGGAAGTACTACGGTCGTTCAACAACTCGACTACGTATAAAACTTTGGTTCTAAATGGGCCAAAATGTAAAGTATAGGTCTGGGGTGGAATTTGAAGTCGTTTTCGTGATCAGTACACTAAAAACTGCAGGAAACAATGTACAACTCAAATATGAAATTTGGGTCTGAAATTGGCCAATATTGGGTGAAGAAAAGGTCTGGGGTAAGATTGAATGTCATTTTCGTTATCAGCACACCGAAAACTGCAGGAAACAATGTTAAACTCGATAACAAAATTTTGGTCCAAAATTGGCCAATATTTGGTAAAGTATAGGTCTGGGGTGAAATTGGAAGTCATTTTCGTGATCAGCACACCAGAAACTAAAGGAAACAACGTAAAACTCGAATATAAAATTTTGGTCCAAAATTGGCCAATATTTGGTAAAGTATAGGTCTGGGGTGAAATTGGAAGTCAGTTTCGTGATCAGCATACCGAAAACTCCAGAAAACAATGTTAAACTCGATAACAAAATTTTGGTCCAAAATTGGCCAATATTTGGTAAAGTATAGGTCTGGGGTGAAATTGGAAGTCAGTTTCGTGATCAGCACACCAAAAACTGCAGGAAACAATGTTAAACTCGACTATGAAATTTTGGTCTAAAATTGGCCAATATTGGGTAAAGAAAAGGTCTGCGGTGAGATTGGAAGTCATTTTCGTGATCAGCACACCAAAAACTTCAGGAAACAATGTAAAACTCAAATATAAAATTTTGGTCAAAAATGAGCCAATTTTAGGTGCAGTACCTAACCTGGGGTAAAATCGTATGTTAATGAGCTGCACTGGTGCCACCAACCCTAACACTGTTACTCAGTCGAGGAACACAAATGCTTGAGTCACCGTTCAATATCTTTTCTTTATGAAACTTGTGAATACGCAATTTTATTGGTAATACCTGAAAGCGTTTTATCTTCCTTTTATTTTTATATAGTAGTCTATTTAATAATATTCATTACATTATTTTATCATAGTTAAAATAAAGAGGAACAGTTGGGCAGGCTGTTTGGTACCAGTTTACGAGAAGACCTATAGTCAGATCCAATGAATCGTCTCATCGAATCCAATGTCAAAGCCACATCTTGCTGAACAAAAGTTGATCTTATTCGTAAATGAGTCTTAATGTGATAATCTTTGAAGTAAAGATACAGCTCAGCATAAATATTGATCTCATTTTCTGTGTTAATTGGAAAGGCAGCCAGTTTAAACAAATGACCAACACTGAGTATCAGTCGTCGCAGACAATGTATGACACAGTTGAAGGAATCGTCTCCTTAAATCCAATGATCTATTCACTCATCGCTCAAAACCTAAATCATTTCACTGAATATGATGTCTATGGCAAAACCAGCTATGGCAAAACCACTCACTCAACCATATAATTAAAAAAAATAAAGGTTCCATTTAGCAAAGATTAATGTCTGGTTTCAAAAGAATATATTTATGTATTTCCCAATTTTATTAAATAAGTAAACAACTAAAGAATGAATCTTCTGAGAGAAATAAGCAAGTACAGACTCACCAAGTATGAAAGGCAAACAATCATTTATCTTGCAATTCTCAAAAACACTGCACTGACCTGGGTAAGATTCCCCTCTGGCGGGGGGAGGGAGGGGAGGGGGACAAAAACGCGTAATCATTTTCAATTTCATTTTCCTTATTTCACTGCGTTGAAACTCCGGAGGTGTTTCAATCATTCTATAATGTTGAAAAACTATCACCAAACTCAGTTTTTAACCCTTTTGCTCTTTATTTTGTTTAATTTGCCTCAGTCCCGTATTTGAGAGCCGCGGCCGCAGGTATGAAAAATTGGTAACTGCTGCCAACCTAAAAACGCTAATAACCTAATTCAAAAAGATGTTTTTAATATTTCAAACGGTACTAATTGTTTAGAGATAAACTCCCCCTGTGGGAGATTTGGGCGATGTTTTGTGCAAAGTTTGGAAACTGTGTGTGTTGCAGTTGCTGAGAAACATGAGTGAGTACATACAGAGAGACAGACAGACAGAGAGAGAGACAGACACACGACCAGTCGCTTTTTGGTGCGCCCAAACACGGCATGGGCTCGCTATCGCTCGCCAAAAAGAATTATAGATTTCGTACTTACTACATAGGTGCTTCGAAATGGCACGGCACAGATGGTGGACACTTCTAAGTTGTTTCGGGGTTGCACAGCGGAGGCTCAACCACAACTGGCACCTTAGACCCAAGACGATCAAATACAGACTGAAAAGACAAAAATAAGATTAAAAACATTACTTACTTACTTACAAGTGAAAAAACAATACAATCAACAAGATTTCAAAAACTTACTTTTTTCTTCTTTTTTGGAGGTTTAGCAGAAACCTCCTCCACAACCTCACCGTCCTCAAGAGAAGACTCTCCCGTTTGGCTGGTGGGAAGCACAATCCTTGAGTTGTGAGCCATCTCATTCATGTCTCTTTCAAGTTGTGAGGCGAATGGTCTTACTGGAGGATTTTGTTGAATTTCACGTAAAATCCTATGGTCTTGAGCCTGAGACAATCAAAATCATAGTGATTTTAGGAAATAAAAAGACACTAGGTTTTACTTCTTTGAAAGATTACGATATACACTTACAGGAGAGACCACGCGAGCTGGCGCTGGTAGCGTGCGCCTCCGCACGGTCGGGTCAACATCATGAGGGGGTGGGTCAGTGACAACAACATCTGACACAACAATATGACGTGCAAATTCGGCCAACAAGGCTACTTCTTCATCAGGGGTCAATATGGGCGAAACACCCCTCGGGCCGTGGGGATCTGGTGCCCCCGGCCATGGCCTTGAGGTCTGAAACCATAGGACCATAGCAAATGAGAAAACATGAAAACGAATACTCCGTGCGACAACGTCGAAAAAACGGCAGAAACAGTGCAATTTTTTGTGTCTTTTCTTTTTAGAGACATTTTTTACATGGTTTCGTATCGTTTGGAAGGTTCTGATGACGAAAATGAAATCGATCATGAACCCTGACCAAAGTGTCAACCACGTGGGGGCTACCTCGACTACAATATTCTAATATAATATTCTTCGACCATTCATCACATAGTGCACTACTTGCCTCAATGAACCTTAAAACAGCTTGCCAAAGGCAAGCAGGGAGCGCCGCAGGCCATGGTGGGTGTATCGCCAGGCGCCAGGCGTGGATGGTCGAAACTGGCGCAGCATCGCGAAGCCTGTTACGACAAGACACGGTCTGGCGTAAACCTACCTTGTATTCTTTATATCGATAGATCATGAGAAGACCTTTCCAAAGATTACCCAGACCCTAGGTCGGAAGTCATAGGAAGACAGTGGCGCGGAAGTCGGTGAAAGTCGCGGGTAGACAAGAGAAGTTGCAGGGATGTTGGTGGAAGTCGTAGGAAAACAATGGACGTAGCAGGGATGTGAGGGGAAGTCATGGGAAAACAATGAAAGTGGCGGGGAAGTCAGTGAAAGTTATGGTAAGACAAAGGAAGTGGCGGTGGAGTGCGTGGAAATCGTGAGAAGACAATGGAAGTAGCGGGGAAGTCAGTGGATGTCCTGGGTAGCAGGGTGCCGTAACTTATTTGAATAGACCATTCTAGTCGTCGCGACTGAAGAACAAGAAGAATCACAAAACCGGAAACAAGGAGTGGGGGTTGGCCCGGGCTACGCGATGCGCGCCATCTAGCGGTAGTTGTCAGTATTGTTCTTGCGGTAGACGTCTTTGACGAAGTTACTTGCGGTAATGACGAAGAAAATAATTTATACATAAGTGGAATCGGTATGTACGAGGAATATGGCTAATTATGACTGAAATAAGCTACAGGTGCCTCATTTTCCCAGTATCGGAGCGAAATGCGGCCGATCCGGTGATAAACAAAGCAACATAACCTCTCCCGAGCGGCCGGTCGTATTTGTTGATGTACGGACTTCGCTTTTTATGACATGTCATTCTTTTAAAAAGACTCGGTCATGCTTCTAATGTTTTTAAAATTTAATTTTCGTCCCGGTTATTTAATAAAAAATTATTTCAAAACCAACTGAGGACACCTAGTAGCTGCCCCGCCATGGCCCTGGACAAATTTCATTTTGCCCTTTCCTTATTTTCTTTCAGTCGATGGTCGTCCACTATGGCTCGAAAGTCTATACCCAGCCTGTGCCTAGACACCCCTTCTAGCCAAATGAGTGTTGTACATCAGGTACGTGCTATATTCTTTATGTCGTACATGTTCTGTTATTGCCCACGAATTTTGCTATATAATTTTTATCTCTCATCAGGTTCTCATGAATACTCACGGGTTTGCAGAATTGTTAAGTGAACATGTTGAAGAATGCGTTCAAGTTGAGTGCTTTGTCTGCCACTTTGACAGCTTGATATATTCCTTACAATCGGGTGACAAGGATTCAATCACCAGTAGGCTTCAAGGTATGAAATGACTGTTCGTTTATGTGTCTTGACAACTTTGTTGACTGTTTTGTGTTTGGTTTCTAGAATTGTATTATGAGTGCAATGGGGAGGTGGCGAGTGACGCTTGTGTCTTTTTTGATATTGTTCTGTCGAAACTGCAAGATAAGGATTGGTGAGTGCGGTGTTCGATTAAGTTTTTTATCAGCACAACAAGTTCTAGACATGTTGGTGTTTTGTTCCAGTGTTGATTCTGCTGAGAAAGCATTCATGCAACTATTTGGTGGATTGAAAAGTACCATTGGTATGTTTCATAGTTTTTCAAACGTGTGTAGATTATGTAGGTCTGCTTTCACTTTACCTGACCTTTTCTGCAAATTTCCTTTCCTAGATGAATGTCTCAAATGTCAAAAGTTGTCGTCAAATGAACACTGTAAAAAATTTTTGTAGCAAAATTCCTATACATGCATATGAAACAATTCACATATGCATGTATAGGAATATTACCACACATTTGTATGGCAATTTTCCTATACATCGGTGTAGCATTGTGACTATACGTGTATAGGCGTTTTCCTATCTGCTGTGCAGGATTTTTCCTATACATCGGTATAGCAGCTTTACTACGCATGTATAGAATTTCTCGGATTTCCCAAAAAAGAACGCAAAGTATGCAAGCCGTTAGGCTGTGTTGACGTAATCACATTCTAACCTCCACGGCTATGATTGTAGCCGTGTTATAATGGCTTGAGGTGCAGCCGGTCCGCTAATCTGGCGAAGTCAGACCACTACCTGTCCTCCAATGGTGAAGGGGGACGTGTAATAGTCAAAAAATGTAGGCGGTCGGATTGCCACCCGACTATCCTACACACAAGGAGAGCGCGTGTCTCTCCACCCAACGAAATTCCTAACCGTAGCTTCCACCGAGAAGTAAGTCCGTAAAAACGATACTAGCGCCATCTAGCGGATCATCTGGGTTACAGACATAGAAGCAGCTTTGCGACTTTTGTCACAAGTGAACGAATAATCGCATTGGTTACCATTATTTGTACAAGTTACAAAAATTTGAATCTCTGCTAAAACACTTTAGAACAAAATTCTTTTTTTCAGTTAGTCATATTTCTATACACGGGTTGGAAAGTTCCTATACATGAATAGGATTTCAGGGAGTTCTATACATGGATAGGAATTTTCCTATACATTTTCGGCTTGAATACCAAAAAACCTATACAAATCGGAAAATTCCTATACATGTATCGGAATATCCATGTTTCCTATACATGTATAGGAATTTTGCTAGACCACTGTATGGTAAAAGTCCGATCATTTTTTACAGTGAAGAGACGTTTACTGTCTTGCAAATTCCTACAAGAACTGGTTCACCGTCTGTGCAAGAGACTGTTGAGTGCTATTTAATGGGACCTATTGATAAATCTACTTGTTCAGCATGTGGAGAGAGTGAAAGTCTGCAATATTTTGAGCTAACAACCCTGCCACCTGCCCTGTGTCTCTCTTTTTCAAGGTAAGCTAACTTATTTATTCACGTGTTAATTTTAATGTGTAGTATTTTCTTATTTGCTTGAAATCTTTTCAGAAAAGTTACTATACAAGACCGATTGGTCATCTCAGGTGTGACTTACCAATTTACTGCAGCTATCCTGAAGAAAAATAATCACAGTTCAGTTCATTACACCTGCGTCATTAAACATGAAGAATCCTTAGTTCACGTAAATGATACCTGGGTAATTATAGAATTCATATGCTCCAGTGCATTTCCTTCTTAAAATAGGTGTTAAAATCTTAGACTTTAGTGCATTTTGTTACAACCTGTTTTTTTTATTTTCAGTTGAAAAATATAAGTCATGGGACGTTGGTGAGCGGCAATTTTGACGGTGATGTGTATATGGTTCTGTATGAAAAAATTTGTGTTGTCCCACCTAAAGAATCAACTCCTCTCAAGGTAATCTAAAGGGTTGCATTCCTGCATTGAAATGTTCCTGCAGGACTTGGTATCATCATTAAATTGACCTCTTGCCCTTTCCTACAGCATGAAATTAAGAAGAGGAAGAAGAATGAAGTCACCTCAACATCCAAGACATGGGAGTCACAACCCTTTTACGCGAATGAGAACTCTGTGAGAGGGATAATTGAGGTGTGTTCAGTGCAGCACTAGTTTCGTGCAGCTCAGGTGAAACTTGTCTTTTATAACAATGTAATTTTACAGGACTTGGCACATTGTAACTATGATGAACCGGAGGAACCATTCATTATCCACAAAAGAAAAAGAACAAGTCCAAAATTCTCAGACATGGTAAGAGTTCGATAAATTACAATGACAATTTGTAACACTAACAATTTGTCTATGGATATTGTTTCTGAAAGTATTAAGTACCTTGACTTGGTACCACAATATTGATAAAATATAACAATATTTTAATTATCTTTGGTTAAAAGAGTATGTTTTTCTTCTTCAGGTTGAACAATCTCAGAACTTCGAAGAGCGAGGCAAAGAAAAAACAACAAGTTGTAGGACTAAGAAAACAGCTCAAAGGAAAACAAAGAAAAGGGTATGTCATAAATCTCAGTATAAAATCTGGTAGAAACTAAAAGTAGGCATTACCCTCTTCATCATAAGTGACACTATAAGCAACACTATCACCACTGCAATCACTGTCATTCGCAATTTCTTGCATATCATTTTCATAAGCACCATTGTCAGCAACGCTGTCATTGCTACAATCACTATCATTAACAATTTCTTGTAAATCTTCTTCATCGTATTCGCTGCCAACAAAAAATTCTCTATCATTTGATGAGGTTTTCTCTTCATCATATAGTAAAGATTTTGTATCATTAAACAGGTCTGTCAAAGTTTCCTCTTCTGTAACAGAATGCGACATTTCTTCACTTGTAGTTTCCAAGATAGGTCCATCAATATTTATCTCCAAGGGTAGCAGATTCCTAGGAGTTCTCATCAAAAAGTATTCCGGCACTATTAAATTGTGATGGATTTCCTTCAGTTTATCAACATTGTCATGCCACCAAAGTGGATCAAACTCGATAGGAATGACCAAAATTCCCTTAAAGGTGTAAACAACAAAGTCAGCATCTTCTATTCCCAATATGCCTAAGAAAAATTGAACCTGGTAGTAATAAGTATGTTCTTTTTTCAAAAAAAATGTCCCCATTATTGTTTTTCTCCAGGTAAAATGACTGCAATTGTTTCTTGGTGAGGACCTCTTCGTAATCTTCAGGGGGGGCAGATCTGAGACTGAAGGGACTCTTAATTTCCAGGAGGCGGGGGGGATTGTAATCAGAATACACAATACCGTCTGGGCTGCATCCAAACTCTGGAAAATCTACACGCATGGTCAAGCCCATGCAGTCATCAACAGTGGCAGTGCTGTCAAACATTCTCCTATATTCCAAATACTTCATAATTCCCTTCTTTTCATAGGACTTGCCATGAGCAATAGCTTTGGGAAGTGGCCTTCCTGATGAAGTGTGTTCCCTCACATCAGACTTCTTAATTCCCCACAGATGTTCTCTTAAAAATGATCTCTTTGCTTTGATTGTGGTGAAATGTAGAACTTTGTAGACAGTTGATGCTGTTAATTTCAACCCTCTAGATGCAAGCCACAAGGAGTTGTCACCCTGCCCTGCTGTTTCTAAAAATTCCAACACTTTCACTCCATGTCTCGTTTCAGTAAACACTTCCCTCATCACTTCTGGGTTGGGGTCTACTGATGACAAACTTTCAAGGAATCTTTGTGACAATGTATGAAGCACTATTTTGTCCTCTCTTGTTAGGTCTTCCAGACCATAGTCCTCATAGATGAGGGGGATATGCATCTCCCATAATGTTTTGTATGGATTTCCGGTCAGGAAAGCCACAAACGCACTCAGCTGTGTTTGACTTGCAACTGTGACTTGGTCATCCGTCGGTCTTGAATCAAACTTGGCGCGTCGCTCCACATTTAGTTTGCATGAGTCATATCTGTCTTCGGTAATGGGGCCAGGATCGGCCTCAAGCGAACCTTTCTTCCAGTAGCAGGGGCGTGAAGTACATGAAATTGCTGAAAGAGAAAGATAACAGTGACAAAAAATTATTAGTATTGGCACTGACCCAAAAATTAAATTAGTCTCATCTCTTTTTAGAATGACAAACATAAATGTCAATTTTTGGCCACAAAGATTTCTTTCCTTTTTATTGCATCTTTTTCATAGAATGCTTCCTAATGTTTGTGTTTAAGAAAAATTAAAATTCATCAAGGGTTCAATGAGAGACGGTGCTTTTGAGACAGATGCTGCAATTTCATATTACCGATTTGTTTCAGGAGGAAACCGCTGTCAGCTTCCAAGGACGAACAAAAATTGTTTACATTAGGTGTATGATTTCCTACGAATTGTGGAATGAAAACATGAGTGACAAGGATTTCCTATTTTTTGTTGGACTCTCAAAGTTTACCTTTGAGGCCTTGTACATTTTGCTTGATGGTTATGATGGAATGATGAGTATCAAGTATCTGTACGACATGCCAACGCCCAGGAGAAGGACTGCAGCTCCATTGAAGTTATCTGCCAAGAGTAGATTGTTGCTGATGCTGGTAAGGCTGCGAAGAGGAACCCCAGTAAGAGACCTTGCCTATCAGTTTGGAATCAGCTCATCGTATGCTGGTTTCATCTTCTTCGGTGTTTTGCGTAAAGTAGCATGCACTTTTAGAAGTATTCAACCATCCATGTTTCTGACAAGAGAACAGCAGCAGGTGAACAGACCAGAACCTTTCAAGCCTTTTCCTGCTGTTAGAATTATTGTTGATGGAGTGGAGTTCAGGACACAGGTGCCTTCAAATTTCGAGCAACAAAAAAACAGTTGGTCAACCTATAAAAAAAGTAATACATTTAAGTTTATGATTGGCATCTCTTGTTATGGGGGAGTCACATTTGTCAGCGAAGGATTTGAGGGAAACAAGTCAGACATTGAAATAATGAAGAAAAGTGGCCTGATGGATCTCCTTGAATTAGGTGATGCTGTGATGTGTGACCGTGGATTTAAAGTGGCCCCTGACCTTCTGAAAATAGGTGTTACAACGGTCATGCCACCCAGTTTTAGAGGTAAAACTAAATTAACAGCGGAAGAGCAGCTGTACAACAACGCTATTTCTCAAGCTAGAATCTATGTGGAGCATGTCATGGGCAAAATCAAGGAATTCAGGCTGCTGAGATTTACCATCCCATTGAATATGAGAGGAGTGATGAACGATCTTGTTTTTGTGACTGCTCATCTGTCAAACTTTGCTGATCGTGCCATAAAGTCAAGGACAAAGAAGAAATTGTAAGTGTTGATGATATTTGATTTCACGACCATGTAAAACTTCCCACGAACAATAATTTGTCTCACTTCAGTACATTTGTTGTTGCCATGTCAGTTGTCTAAACGTCCTCTAATTTTGAGTCATTGCTTTATTTTGTTTATTGAATACCAAATCTGTTGTGTGTTTTGTGTAACATGGTATAAATTCATCCAACTGTTTTGTAACATGCAGTACAAATTCTTAAGATAATAAGGCTGTGGAAATAAAATAACTCTGATATCTGCATCATTAGCAATATTTATTGAGCACCCGAAAGCAACACGATAAAGCAACTACAAAATAAAAAAACATACATGCTGAGCTCATTGACACTCATTAGCAATTTGAAAAAAAAGGAAGGCAGGAACTTATGAAACTGACTTCGTGCATTTTTAGTTCTTACCATCCATGGGTGACCCATTTGTAGCAACCTGTTGGAGCATGCAAAGCATTTAACACGTTCCTCCCCTCCCCAAAAGATCAGAGCATTTTAAAAAATGAAAAGAAACTTGATCATCATTTCTTGAGGGGACACCATCTACACTCCAAAATTAAAAATGATTACTCACCCCATTATTCCATTCTAGCAGGGTACACCACCTACACACCAAAAAAATAATTGTTTAACAGTTACAAAATTAATTAAAAATTATAAGGGTGGCCTAATTGGGTTAGTGACTCAAAGCTCATGCACGACCAGACAAAAAAGTTATAGGAATCTGCACATAAACATGTTAGTCACAATCAAGCGGACAACTGGCCAAACTACAATTTTTTAAAATCACAGCGCACCTACATATTGCAGCTGATGTACTCATGAAAAATTATTAGTGGATGACTCAAACCCTAAGTGAACCTGTGCTGTTGCAGGGAACTTTGTTAGAAACGTGATGTTGCTGGAAGTAAGTAGTCCAACATTTCATCAGGAAAGAGATGATGATATAAAATTGAGGAAAGACTGAGGAGGATGAAAATCTGGGTGACATCACTTATGACTTTGGAATGAGAATCCAAATTAAATTGATGACGACTGATTGAATGCTTCAAGTTTGAAATAATAAATTTGGTCTTGTAAGTTAAAGCAGCATGACCCTAGAAATGAAATTTCCAGGTGTGTCAAATTGATGATGATCCAATTTTTAAAAGAGATTATGGTTGATGTACGTTACTAATAAGGCAAGTATGACCAGAAAAATGAAATGAAATTCTTTTTTTAGTGTGGGTTAGTTTAGCAACACAATTTTAGTGTATTTTTTTTCCCAAAGTAATACTGCATACCACAGTATCTATTGACATCTAATGTGAGACAGTATGACAACCAACAGATTTTAATGTATTTAGTAAACAAATATGAAAAATGGGAACTTACCTTGATAGCCATTGAGTCTGACATGGCACCACACGTAAAGCAAAAGACCACTCACATGGCAACAACGCCGAAGTGTTTGGGCTTTGCATTCGCATTGGCACAGTTTTACATTACCAGAATTTTTAGATACAGCTATTTTTACTTTGTAGAATGCTGGATCCATGGATGCTTTCATATCACATCGTACAAAGTATGTGTCATTGACCACCATGTCTCTGATATTCCTTGCATGCTTGCTTTTTAAAAATTTGAAACCATGTCTCAGCTTTTTGACATCGTGGATGAATCCTCTCTCTTCATCGAAAGGGTCTTTGAAGCCATTCTCATCCCCATCGGAAATATCAGAGGCAGTATCATTCTCAGTTAACAATTTCCAGTGGTCAGGTACATCTGCAATACAGAACCAGATATTTCAGTCTTTAATTGAGTTCTCTCAACCATTTTTTAAAGAAAAATGTGGGACTGTCAGGGGTTATTAAGTTACAGTGAAATGCAACTTACGATTAGGTCTCACAGATAGCTCAAGGTCTAATTCATCTTCCGAATCCATTTCCTGTAGAGATTGGTTAAGAAATTCAGGAGAATACTGTGGTGCACTTTCAACTAAGTAATCATATATCCTGCCAAAGTTGAAGGAGCTGGGAATGTCATGGCTAGGAAATTGATCCCAGCCATCCTCTGGGAATTCCATTACAGGATGAGTACAGTTCTGCAATTTTAAGAGCCAATAAATATTTTATCACAGTGCATACCACACGAAGGAAAAGAAAAGTAGAGGCAGAATAAACTCCTTCACCAGAATACGGTTCGCTGTCTCAGCATTCATATTTGGAATGACACAAGCTGTGGCATCCTTGCCATACACTGCCATGTATTGCTCGACCCTGTAAGTAACAGTTTTCAATTTATGATTCCCGAATCACTGAAGTATTGAAAAAGATAAGAATAAATAGAGGCTAGAATTCAATAACAGGGAAACTTACATAAGGATAAGATCTTTTTTTGGCCCTCTTGGTAGGATGCCACGACTTCTCAAAAACTTACTGAGCTCTTCGACAGTGTTTCGGGCGACGGTGCCAAATGGCAGGAAAGTTGGTCCACCGTCTGGTGGAAGTGGTTGTGATTCATCCAAAACCTGCGACACAGACATTTTTCGTTTCACTTGTGGTTTCAGTTTCAAATTTAATGGCTGTAGACACTTCTGAAAATGACACGATTGCGTACTCACTTGGTCTGAAACATTAGTGCCATTCATTTCACTGCTGATAATTTTGCCTGGTAAAACAAATAACTGGTCTGAAACACCAATGCAATCAATTTCACTGCTGATAATTTTGACTGGTGAAATAAATAACTGCCTCTTGTGCGATTCACTTGGCAGCAGTTGAGTTGAATGCACCTGCAGAACACGAAACAGTCTTGTACCACAATAAGATAATAAAATATTACCTATGAATAATGACATATACTTACAGGTGGATCAAACGTAACCTCAGGTGGCAGCATGAAACCAGATGAATCAACCTGAAAATAAAAATAAGCAAGTGAAAATAGGGACACACAACTTCAAATACAGTTCCTCTTTCTCAACGCGTTTCCATGAGGAGAGACAATGCACATTATACTTACATTTTTACGATCAGGAATGACAGCATATTCATTCGACGACTGCGATGAGTGACTCTGTAAAAGTGGAATACAATTAATTGATTAGTTTTAAAATCCCTGAATACATTTATCATTTTGGAAATTTCTTGGTACCTTTGGTGCACTTCTCTTCATTCTCTGTATGACCAAAGGTTGCACTTTAACTTTCTTAGATTCTGTAATTTGCGATTTATCAATAATGGCATATTCATTGGAGGACTGAGATGATGAGGCCTGTGAGTGACAAGTAATAATTGAATTAAATACGAAACACTTGCAGCTATGGAAATATTTTTGTGAATGAAAAATACCTTTGGTGCTTCTCTCTTTGTCTTCTTAACATACAAAGGTTCCACTTCCATTTTATTTGATGAAGCAAATTGGGTGTCACTAATAATTGCACAGTCGTTAGAGGACTGAGATGAGTGGCTCTGTGACAGTATAACGTTGACAATAGTAAAGTCAATCCAGATAATAAGACATTATTATTAATTAGTCCAAAATACCTTTGGTGCCTGTCTCCTTGATTTTTTTATGAGCAAAGGGCTCACACACATGTTTCGAGTTGTCACAGTTGGGTTTCTCTTTTGATTGGACTGCTTGTTTAGGGACATAGGAGAAGACAGAACCTTCGAAAAAACAATTTAAAACATAGTTAAAGAAAGCAAATGGAACTGTATGAAAATAATGAAATTTCAAAAAACGAATGTACCTTGGGCAGACCAAGAGGACATGGTGGTTTCAGAACACTGACCATTTTAGCAGGCTGACAGTAGGTTTGAAAAAAAAATGTGGTCATTTACAAGCAAAAACATGACTTTATTCAAAATGGCAAAAGCATCAATTAGAACAGTACCTTGGGTAGAAGAATAGGTCCTTGTTTCCTGACAATACTAACGGCTTTAGGAGGTTGGCACCTGGTGTAAAATAGCATGTAGCAACCCTTTTCTGCTTCTTCTAAGTCAAATGAACTAGGACGTACCTGTAATGATAACAAGATGTGAGATCATGACACATGTTTAAGTTTTACTGTTAGCAAACGCATTGACTGACTAACATCTCTGTCATTAAAGAGGAACACTTTTCCATTGGGACATTTCCCCAAAGTCATGTAGTGCCCACTCTGTAACGAGGGACCCGTGTGAATGACCACTGAATTTAAAATGAACTTGGCTTTTGTGCCTGGCAGAGTTATTAATGTGTTTATGGTCACAGGCTGGCTATTTTTAACTCCAAGAGCAGGAAACCTGTGATTAATGAGAATTTTACAAAATGCACTGCAACCCAGAAAAATGCCACATTCCACCACTCCAACCTCTTGACTTGAAGAACAAGCACAAAAGGAATCTTTTGCACTGAGTACAAACATTGGGAAGTCTCTTCATTGCAATAAGTTTCAGAACATTTGAAAGGAACTGTGTGCAAAGTGAAGTGCTTGTTGAGCAAAGTTTGAACTGTCTCAGATATATTCTTTTTTCTGAGTAAAGGTACCAATTCCAAATGGCCAAAGGGTGAATATGTTGTCACCTGCAGTACACACTTGCAAGTTCCTAAAAAAAAAAAAAAAAACAAAAAAAAAAAAAAAACATGAATCAGCATGGTAAACAATATTAAAGGTGTACTGGTTTCAATGCTTACGTTGAGTTTTCATCCAACCCATGGCTACTCTATTTGTTGAAGTTGTGAGTCGAGAGAGATAATCCAACCTGCAAAATAATATACACACAAAAGTGTTGACGCAAAGAACTGACACATCTGAACAATACCTCTCATAGTCGAAGTTGATTTGTTGGATGAACTCAGCCTCCAGAATTGTCACTGGTGTAAATTCCATCAGGAATTCCAATCAGAGAAAGTTCTGATTGGTCAATTCTGATTGCTGAATTCTGATAGGTTGAGTCTGATTGTTCGAGTCTGATTGGTTTTCGCGCACCTCTGATTGCATTTTTCTGATTGCACTGTTCTGATTGGCATTTTGTGATTGCACTGTGCTGATTGGCTTTCCCTGATTGCACTGTTCTGACTGGCTTTCCCTGATAGCACTGTTCTGATGGCTTTTCCCCTGAGTGCACTGTTCTGATGGCTTTTCCCCTGAGTGCACTGTTCTGATTGCTTTTGCTGTTGATAGCACTGTGCTTTGCTTGCAGTGGCGTTTGCTTTGCGACATGACTGGTGTGACGCTGTGACTGGTGTGATGCGGCCCATTCCTATGTAGTCCGCTGGCAGACCTGGTGCACTTCGACCCCCGTGTGACTAGACAGCATCAAGGACCCTGTTCTGCTGGACGAAATCATTTGATGATCTGATGTAAATGTCCGGCAACAACTGCTTCTGAACGTCAATAAAATGGATATTTCAAAAGTAAAACAGAATAAGGTGCATTAAATTATGTATTATCAAATCAAACATAAAGCAGGAGCTGCTAAAAATGGTTAAAACATAAAAAAAGCTACATTATGTAATGTTCTGTAATGTAGAACTTGCATTCTGGATGCCTCACAGGAACAACTAAAAATTGTTAGAAAATAAAAAGCTACATTATGTAATATTATGTAATGTAGAACTTGCTTTGCTTCGTTAAAACACCCTAGATTTCTCCTCGTTTCTGTAACAAAATTTTAAAAAAGAAATTAATCATGAGCAAGTGTGCATACCCATACCAAAATTAGTGCATTGAAAGTAGTTTCTTGTGTTGCCCTCCTCCTGCACTTGTGCACACACAGAGGAGGGACAAAAAAAAAGATTATCTTTAAATGCCCTAATTAGGAAGTTGAGAAAACAAAAATTTTAAAAAAACTTAATAATATTACCTTTGCAAGATTACAATCCTGGGCAAACTTGTACCCTATGGCCTTTCGGCATATCTTTAGATTGGATTTCATCCCCGGGCCGTCATTGTCCCCCGAATGGAGAAGGTGAGCTTTGACTACACCTAAAATGAGAAAGATGTCAATGACCAATCACTTTAGTATAATCAGTTAGGTACCAAACAAAATGGAAACCACACTAAGGTACATACCCAAGCAAGCATTCACTTTCTGAGGGGTCGCTGCTTTTTTGGCTGGGGCATTTGGGAATCGATTATTTACTCCCCCTTCCAATGAGCGCTCACGACGCTGAGCTGAGGTCCAGGCAAGGGCCGTCAAGTTTTTGCTGATTTTCTGGACATCTTCCTTGTGGTCATTAAGGGTTTTCTCCAGTTCACTTTTGTTCACGTGGACACCTAATCCAAGACTGACCTGGTAAACATGATCAATAAATATTAATTCAGGAAAAAAAAATACGTACTGTTACACGTAAAAATAATACTTCTAAGCATAACATGCATAAATGCAGTACGTACAATTAGATTTTAAACAAATACAAGCAAAGTGACCAGCTGTGAATAGCTTGCCTATAGTGCTTATCAACATTTGGACGGGGTAGTTGGGAATATGGTTGCTCTCTGTAATCAAACTGGTATACAATCTTGTAGAAGACAACTTTGTCTGTGGTTTAAGACTGTTTTGAGTCTCTTCATCACCACACACATGATTATATATCAAAAATAAAATTGTCTTATTCACTACATTGAATGTAACAACTTTATTTTTGCTATAAAATCATGTGTGTGGTGATGAAGCGACACTGAAAACAGTCTTAAACCATAGGCAAAGTTGTCTTCTACAAGAATGTATACCAGTTTGATTACAGAGAGCAACCATATTCCCAACTACTCCGTCCAAATGCTGATTAGGAATAAGTCTATTGTAGGAGTACCTTAAGCCCCAAGTAAGATATAAGAGGTACTAATACTTACAAAGCCCTTCTTATCCTCTTCTAAGAGGACCTCTTTTTTGAGATGAGAGAGCACATTTGAACATACTTGATCTATCTCTCCATGATCCAAATCCTCTGCAAAAATAAAAAAGTGTTAAAATAGGTTACTATGTTATAAGCTTCTAAAAATGAAGTAGCATAAAATAAGTTTAAAAATAGTACCTCTCTTCTTCTTCTTCTTTTTCTCAGTTGCAGCTATTATAAAATAGAAGGATACAAAAAGGAAATTAATTTCCACTAAATGAACCACTGACTATGAGATGGTAAATAAAAGATAGACAAAATACTTACATCCATTGTCTTCAGAGTGTCTCTTTACTGGTGAAATTTGAGTAACAGAAAGGTCAGTAAGGCTTCCTCTAGAAGAATCAGAACAGCCTGACAAAAGAAACAACTTTCATAAGAGAAGTTTGCTACTTAATTAAAAGGAACAGCCTTCAGAATCCATAAATTACACAGTATCACATGAATAAATTCTTTGTGAAACAGTACTTTAATAATGTAAAATAAAAATTATTGTTCTTACCAATATCAGGTTTAACTGGGGTTGAAGATTTGATTTTTTTCTCAGAGAGTTTCTCTCCAGAATGTTTCTCTCCAGAATGTTTCTCTCCAGAATGTTTCTCTCCAGAACGTTTAGTTGTCTGATGTTTCGAACCTGCCAAAAGATGTGCAGTAAAATTAACACTAGTAATCAAAATAACTATTTGAGAGTGGGATTTTTGCATTTTAGATACCTGATTTATCGTTACACAACATGTCCTGAAGCATTTCATTTCGTTTCTGAAGAGTTCCAATTTGTTTCTGATTTGAAGTAAGTTCTTTCTTAAGAGACTCCAGTTCTTTTCTAAGACACTCCACCTCTTCTTTATGGGCAATCCTAAGGTTGTTAGCCAGTGACATTGCACGGTTAGACTCATCCAAGTCTTTCTTTACCTTGATCAATTCTGTTGTTGCATTCTTAAGTTTTGCTTTTAGTTCATTAACTTCTGCAGCCAATTTTGAAGTCTCATCTTCAGTTTCTGACTCAGAAGAAGCTGACGAAGAACTATTTCCTTGTGAGGGTGAGGAGGGCACGCTAAATGATTTAATAGCATCAGGCAGACTTTTGACTGACATAACGTTATTCTCATTATCAGATTCTGACGATTCTGTAGCCTTTGTCGTACCACCTTCATCACTTCTATCAAATGAGGTATGTTTTACATTATGGCTCTGTATCAGTGTATCTCCATCTTCTTTATCTTCTTCGTCACCAGAGCATGCACTTCCCTGATGAGTTTCAGCTGACGATGTATCACCATGCTGAGAGTCTACTTCTTGCTGCTCAGCTGGCAATGTGCTATCTAGACTGCAAGTCTCCAATGCGTTATCTTTACCTTGATAAGCTTCCAAAGAGTCATCATTACCCCGATCTGCCCCCTGTTCAGCTTTGTTATCCTTTCCACTCTCAGGCTTTTGATGTTTTGGGCTCTAAAACAGAAAAATAAAGAGAACAAATGAGGCATTTATAAACCGTAACCCTATCTTAAAGGAACATTTCTCCTGTTACCGTGATCAGGGGATTGTTTACGATGGTGGTCTCGAGCTGAGCCTTCAAGCGATCCAAAGACACTTCATTCAATTTCAAAGGCTTTTTGACGCGCATCTTTGAACCTCTTTCTTTGACCTGACAGAAAGATAGATTACTGAAGCAAAGAGACAAATTGAATAAATATAAAATCTATCAGGAGAAAAAGCCATGATACCTTTTTATCTTTACCACCAGACTTGCTTCCGATAGATTTATCAGATGCATCCTTACTTGCTGAGCGAGTGGAATCAGGGGCGGCTCCATCCTCTCCCCTTCCCTTCTTCTGTACAAAGAAAATAGGATTCATATGATGCTAATGCAAGAAATGAGAAATAATTTGTAAAACAAAACTCACACGACCAGTAGTCGGAGCAACTGCTGCAGCAGAAGGCAGCTCCAGTAAAGGATGCAAAGCAAGTTTGCATCCTAGCTCAGTTGCTTTTGCTTTTGCCGTTTTAACACTCCCTGCAACATACCAAACGGAAACATAAGAAAACAGAGTAATGAAACTAACCATCTGTTTGACCGTTGGAACCGAGAAACCGTTACTGATTTGTATTCTGAGTCAGGTGGATAGAAGAGAAAGCGCTAGAAGTGTTTAACCTCAAAGTTCACCGAGACACGCTGGGAATTCCAACTTACCTGCAATTGCCAAAACGTCGGCCGGAAAATAGCCGTCGTTTGAAAAGCTACCGCTTCCAGACATACTTCTTTGCCATTTGACTCTGACTGGTTCGTCCGGCAAATCTTTGGCTGACTTGGGCACGAATTTACGGTTGTCTTCATACTTGATAAGTTCGGTAGGTGATATTCGTGCACACGTTTCATCCAGAAACTTAATCACACAATACTCCGTCATAATTTCAAAACTTCAAAGATTCAGAAACAGACCAGATATACTGCAACACACTACATAGAACGAAGCTAAGAGGACACACTCACGAAGGATGGCGCGAATGGTGGCTAACGGTCAAGTGCAAGAAAGGAGTGGGGGTGAAATTTTGTTTTACAAGTGGAACAACGTTGCACCAAAAAATAGCTCAAAGATTGCAGCGGGAAATTCAATTTTATCTGAAATTAAAAAGACAACAGTTAAGAGAAGCGTTTTTGAGACCGTTGATATTGGTGTGAAGTCAATTTTGTTTTTTTCGCGAATCGATTAATTGGTTGTTTTGTTGTTTAGCAGTTGGTCACATGAACAGCGTTTGGCAGGGAACGCCACAAACTCAGGCATTTATAATGTTTTCATAGGGTTTGTACGTTTCTTTTCTGCAATTAAGGCTCCTTAGTCAATTTTTTGGTGCACGGATGAAAATGGAATTGATCTCCTATTCCTAAAACCGATAATTGATGAAACAATTAGTCGCAGCAGAACACCAACAGGAGCTGCCAATAGTGACCTGTAGTAGTGGGTTTATGGGATCGCAGTGTTTATTATTGATAATCTCTGTATACCATCGTAGTATTTGGATTAAAGGTGAGCTAACAATTTTAAAAAACTGGTCTGCATTCTGAATTAACTTCGATTCAAACAACCTAGTGCTTTGAAACATTTTCTCACAGTTCATTTTTAGGTTTGACTTGAAGGATTGTGTGCCTATTAGATAATTTATCTAAGGTGCTACTACATTGAGCTCATCAGGCTCATCCCTCATCACATTTTCACTCGCTGGCTTGAGACGAGTAATTTGTTTTGTGTCAGGTCATGGGTATCAATAAAATCGAGGGCTTTCCTCCAAACAAAAAAGGGTACGAGACATTGTTTTCATGTACTTTTGTGAGAGCCTTACCAAGGAATGAAAAGAGCTGTCTGAAATCTGTTAAGTTGAAGGAGCACAGCAAGATTTACAGAAGCAAAGGAACATAACCATATTCTTATAAGTTAAACAGTATGACACAGAACTGTCACGGCGGTGACTACAAATTTTGCTTGTTTGAAAGGATCACTGCCGTGACAGTTCTGTGTCATACTGTTTAACTTATAAGAATATGGTTATGTTCCTTTGCTTCTGTAAATCTTGCTGTGCTCCTTCAACTTAACAGATTTCAGACAGCTCTGTTTATTCCTTGGTGAGGCTTTCACAAAAGTACAAGAGAATAATTAATTCTCGTACGATTTTTTTGTTTGGAGGAAAGCCCTCGATTTCCTTGATACCCATGACCTGACACAAAACAAATTACTCGTCTCAAGCCAGCCCTTGATCTCTTTGATACTCACGACCTGATACCATGAAACAAAATACTCGTTTCAAGCAAGTGTGAAAATGTGATAAGTGATGAGCGCGATGAGCTTAATAGTAGTACCTTAAATTAATTTCATACTGTATCCCAGGCCACAATTTTTAACAGTTCATTCTTTTTATATAGTCCAATGATCACCAAGATAAAAATGGTTGTTTGTGAGGTTTGGGTGTCCAGTGAAAATTTTTATTTGTTGATTTTAGTGCATCAAATTCAAGACAATGGGAAGGACCAGAAAGCCCAGACCCAAGCGCTATAAATCATACATTATAGCATTTGAGGAGGCAGAAAATGACATCCCTGAAATTCCAGAGTCAACTTTGCGATCTCAAAGAAAACAAAAGCGAGAAGCAGATTTCTCAAGTGATAAAGGAGAGAACGACATTGAGGACTTCAACATTGCAATAAATGAGGTAACTTCAATATTAATACCGTTATTTTGTTGAGTTGTCCAAATTAATGTATATTATTACTTGTTATGTAGCAGTCAACTTCTGCAAGTGATCAGGACTCCCATGTCGATGACACAGCAACATCAGATGATGCGCAAGAACAAGGAGTCTTGAGTGCTCCACAAAACGACACAAATCACCAACAGGCAAGAAATTGTTACTTAAATAAGAAAACCATTCTGTTTCTGCCTCAGGTAAGAAGTGTTGCTAATATTACTTTGTATTTTGCAGTCAAATCATGGTTCTGACTTGGAAACAGATAGGACAGATGCAGAATTAGAATTTACTATCGCACAGTCTGGCTCAGAAAGTTCAAGCGCTGAGGAGGCAGAGAACATCTCAATTGATGAGGCAAGAAATATGTTGTAGTTTTGTTATCAATATTTAGTAGTTAGTTATTCTAGAAAAAGGAAACATTTTAATATTTTTTATTGTTTCTTGATTTCTGGTACTGTAGGACAATTCTGATCAAGATACTGATTCAGATAGGGATGGAGAAGCCAGTGAAGCAAATGAGAATCTTAGCTTGGAGGGGGACACATCTTTATCTAGTCATAATGATGACCATGAGTCTGGCTCACAATCCCCAAATGAGGAGGTAAGAAATATTTTGTTGTTTTGTCATTAATTATTAGTAGTTGGTTATTTTGTAAAAAGAAACATATTAATATCTTTTTGTTTCTTGTTTTCTGGCACTTTAGGACAATTCTGATCAAGAAAATGATTCAGATAGGGATGGAGAAGCCAGTGAAGCAAATGAGAATCTTAGCTTGGAGGGGGACACATCTTTATCTAGTCATAATGATGACCATGAGTCTGGCTCAGAATCCCCAAATGAGGAGGTAAGAAATATTTTGTTGTTTTGTCATTAATTATTAGTAGTTGTGTTATTTTGTTAAAAGAAACATATTAATATCTTTTTGTTTCTTGTTTTCTGGCACTTTAGGACAATTCTGATCAAGAAAATGATTCAGATAGGGATGGAGAAGCCAGTGAAGCAAATGAGAATCTTAGCTTAGAGGGGGACACATCTTTACCTAGTCATAATGATGACCATGAGTCTGGCTCAGAATCCCCAAATGAGGAGGTAAGAAATATTTTGTTGTTTTGTCATTAATTATTAGTAGTTGTGTTATTTTGTTAAAAGAAACATATTAATATCTTTTTGTTTCTTGTTTTCTGGCACTTTAGGACAATTCTGATCAAGAAAATGATTCAGATAGGGATGGAGAAGCCAGTGAAGCAAATGAGAATCTTAGCTTAGAGGGGGACACTTCTTTATCTAGTCATAACAATGATGACCATGAGTCTGGCTCAGAATCCCCAAATGAGGAGGTAAGAAATATTTTGTGGTGTTTAAATATGAATTAATCATTGTGTAACTTTTCTCTAACTTAATCCTTTTTTTTTTTTAGGAAAATATTGAGCTTGTTGATCCATATGAGAAACTGAAAAAATCACTGGATGGGACTTTTACAGAGCCATTAAATGCTACTGTCACACTTTCTATTGGTGAGATTTTAACCAATGTTTTGACATTAGTAAAAAAACACCACTGGAATCACACAGAAAAGGAAGATTTGATGCTATTTGCTAATGCTCTTCTAAGGAACAAGAATTTGCCAACTACTCGGTATCTGCTGGATACATTGTTTTTTTCTAAGAAAGGAATGACGTACTATTTTTTCTGTGTGGAGTGCAGTCTTTTCTGTACAAAGTTCGGGCTGACAGACATTCAGAGACTAGGATGAATTGTCCTCATTGTCAGACAGATAATGATATGTCAGATCTCAGGAAGGCGTCTCATTTTGTACTCTTTGACATACCAAGTCAGCTGAAGATCCTGTTTCAAAATGATGATGTTCGTAAGAAGCTTGTCAATCCTGCCGATTATACAAATGAGCCTGAAGATAAAATCATGCGAGATTTGTACCATGGTTCCGCTTACAGAGATTTTGCAAATCATGTTGAAAAGCTTGCATCCCCCAATGCAAAAGTAATATCTCTTTCCTTGTCTGTGGACAGTGCATCCCTATGTAACTTCAGTGGTCAAAAAATTTGTCCGTGCTTTCTTATGATAAATGAGCTGCCTACTGTCATAAGGATGAAAAGCTTATTGATAAGTGGGTTATGGTTTGGTGTCAAAAAGGAAAAACTGGACCTTTTTTTACCACCTATTGTTTCCCACATTACAAAACTTAGTACTGAAGGATTCACTCTACAATTTAAAGAAGAATCCTGGCTTGTTCAGGCATATCTCATAGCATGTGTGGCAGATTCTGTGGCACGATGCGACGTGCAAGGAATTCATTCCCATAGGGGTGACTTTCCCTGTAGCTGGTGCTTGTGTGAAGGTGAGGAGTATGCTGATGCTGGTTCAAGAATTTTCCCTCATGAAGAAACATTGCCACCAGCCAGAACAATACAAGGCATGCTGGCAAATGCAAGAACGGCATTGGAAGAGAAAAGATTTGTTCAGGGTGTTAAGTACTTCACCCCTCTGGCTGGTGCACCACTCTTTCACCCAGTCAACGGCTTCATTGTTGACCAAATGCATGCCAAAGATGAGGGAACAACAAAAGCCTTCCTCAACTCATGGCTTGGTGAAGATGGCAAATCTGACTATTATCTTACAAAAATTAAACAAAAACAAATTAATAGTCTACTCAACAATGTGAAAATTCCAAGAGAATTAAGGAAAGGGGTAAGACCTTTAAGTCAAGTGAGTCATTGGACAGGCCGGGAACTGGAAAACTGGTGCCTTTTTCTAAGTCTTGCTGTTCTTCCTGGTTTGCTCCCTGATCGTTTCATCAAACACTGGGCCTTATATGTGCAAGGTAATCACCTCCTCCTAAGCACAGAAATCCACAATGACGTAGTCGACATAGCAGAGAAGCTACAACAAAAATTTTGTTTGAAAACTGAGTCTTTGTATGGAAAGCATATGCTCCGATTTAATTTACACCTTCTGCGCCATTTTGGAGAGAATTGTCGAAGATGGGGCCCTATGTTTGCTCTGTCGGCATATCAATTTGAGAGAGGAATCCAAGATGTGAAGAATCTTGTGCATGACTGCAACGGTATTCCGAATCAAATTTGTCGGGGTATATCTGAGGATGACGCCTTGATTGTCTTGAAAGATTCCTGTGAAAGTGATAATACAAAGGCCTTTGCCAAAGCAATTGATTCACAGAGCCATGCTCATCGGGTGAAGATTGTTGGCACCATTGAATTGCTTGGAATGTCCGAACCCTTCAAGCCTTCATTAGAAGAAAAGTCCCTCTTTGACCATGAGCATGTTGAAAACCTCCAAAATTGTGTCATGTTTAGTTTATTTAAGAAGGATGGATGTCACTATGGACCTGGCAGACAGAGCCCCAAGATAGACAATTCTTATGCTAAATTAGTGGATAAGAAAATAATTTGCATAAAGAAAATTGTCCTCAATGAAACTACTAATGACTGTTGGATTATAGCCAATAGAGTGCGTGTTGCTCCCTCAAAATATTGTCCAGTGGAGGTTGTACGCTATGATGCCAGCTTATGCTGCCAACATGTTGTTGAGTCAATTGATGAGGATGTCACTTTATATAAGGTATCAGATATTTCTAAAGTATGCGTCAGTCTCCCACTTTCCCATGGACATTATATTATTGCAATGCCCAACATATTTAACATGTTTTAACTTCTGTTCAAATGTTCTCATTTTAGATTATGTAATAAGAATTTTATTGCTGTTATTTATGTAACACCAAATGTGTTTTTGTTCATATATTTTAATACAAGAATTTTGCATACAGCTAAATAAGAAAGTTTTTGTATGTTTTTACAATATCAAACCAAAGCGTAATAAATTTTTTAAGGCATTTGATGCCCAAAATCCAGCTTCACCTGCGGGGCCTTTTTTTCATTCCTCTGTTATCACACAGATCTTTCACCTCAGAAACATGGGACATAGCACTGTCTATCCAGGAGTCACAAATGTGAAGGGTATTTTTAAACATAGTTTTGCATACTTTCTTACCAGTACTGGAGACACTAAGGCTATAAACACGACTACAAAGTTTCTCACCCTTAGCCCCTGGGAAAGATGATTTTTTTTTGGGTAATGTACATTTTACAGATTCATTAATAAACTTCCACTGTTTGACATGGTCTTGTAAGGCCCAAAATTTGGAATTGATTTGCAGCCTTTCACTTAAAGTTAATTTGGGTTTCTCGCATCTTTTACATTTATCCATACAGGGAGGTTTGATTGAACGGGCTTTCTTGAGTTTTCCTTTTGCTGTAACATGCTCTCGTCCTGCATTTAAAGCCAATTTTGCAAGCAGCACTTTTTTCTGAGATGGGTAGAGCTGGGGTACATCATTTATCTCATTGCATTGGGAGCCAACTTCATGATCTTCACAAATCAAAACAGGCAATTCTTCAACATTATCTGAAAGTAACATTAAATAATTGGTTCCACCTCATAAAACATGAACCGTTAAAACAAAATTCATAAAAACACTACTGACCTGATGGTTGTTTATCACTGGGCTCGTTGGATGGTCTGCTTGGGGGAGATTGATTCACAGGAATGTTGCATATTGGAACAGTTAAATTGTGACCTGAAGACGGAAACCAACAAAACAAAATAGGTTAAAGGAGATCAAGTAACTAAAATCTTGAAACAGTTGAGATAGCTCGTAGCCTGCCCAACAGGAAAAGAAACTTTCTATTAAAAGTTACGTACCCTTTGTGGGGGAAGAAAACAACCTTCTTTTGGCAGCAGTCCTCTTTTCGTCGGGTTGTGTGTTGACTGCCAGAGCAATGTCCGATGCTTCAAACACAGCATCCCACCAAGACGGAACCGGGGCTGCAAACAGAAAACAAAGATTAACACATAAGCCAATCCAATTTGAAAACTAAAGTTGCCTACCAAGTAGTGAAACAGTGCAACGTTGTTAACAAAAATATCACACAAATAACCATTATTTATTTTTTTTAAAGGAGCTAAGCAGGTTATGGTAGCACATTTTAAAGCATTTTATTTTGCTAGAGTTTAGATTTTTTTAGAAAATTGTGTAGGGCAAAAGCAAATATTGTCTTTTACATTGTTGAAATGACTTACACAAGGTGAAACAACTTGAAGCAGTAGATACTTCAGAAGATGTAGGAGACGGCTGAAACCCACACAATGCAACGAGCGTTTTTGCTCTTTTAGAGTAGCCCACAGACATTTCCACTGAAAAGTAAATGTCAACCGTGCCACAGTTACAAATGCATCAACAGCACAAAACGTTTGATTGTTTCTTAGCTAAAATTAAAAGGTAATAACTGCAGGCAGCAGACTTGATCGGTTTCAAAAGCAGCCTTTCCTTGGCACTTGGCGAGTTGATCGTTTTCAAAACTGGTCTCTCATTGGCTACGTAAGTTGATCGTTTTCAAAACTGGTCTCTCATTGGCTAGGTAGTTGATTTGATTCTAAACTCAACTCTCATTCGGCTGCGCTGTGTGCATTCGTACCAGCAACAACCAGCGACTTTAATGAGCTTGAAGTGTATAAGTGTCGCAAGGTATGTGAGCTGTCGTAATGGCAGCTATGTCAGTGTCATCCACAGCGGCGACGGCAAGTGCGAGGAAGGTGCGCGCTCGCCGCGGAGCCAGTGGAACGCCTTGATAGGCAACCCGCGCGACTCTGCCGATAGGGATGCCTATACTCTTGGTTGCAGGCGTCAGCCCACGCAAGTCAGAATCCGACTCTGCACAGCTAATCAGGACCCGCTGATTGCCACTTAGAGTCAATGAAAGAAATCAGTACCCGCTCTGAATGCCACTTCAGTTCAAGAGTTCAGGATATGCTGATCAGGATTCGTTCTGAATGCCAATCAGAGTTTGGGAAGCCACAGTCTGAATGCAAATCAGGCATCAGAAACCCAATCAGACTCATCCTGATTGGAAATCAAAAATCAGCCAGCCAATCAGACTCATCCTGATTGGAAATCAAAAATCAGCCAGCCAATCAGACTCATCCTGATTGGCAATCAGACTCATCCTGATTGGCAATCAGAAATCAGACAACCAATCAGAAAATTCCTGATTTCCAATCAGAAATCAGGCAACCAATCAGGAAATTCCTGATTTCCAATCAGAAATCAGAAAACCAATCAGAAATTCCTGATGGAATTTACACCAGTGGTAAGAAGCTTTTGCAAAAATTCGTGGGCATCCTGCTGATCCTGGTTTCCTTTTATAAGATCTGGAGCATGTACTGCAACATAAATGCAATTACTTGAAAACTACATTATTCTTATAAATAGCCTACAGAAAGAAACAGTCATTACCTCTGAGGACGGCTAAGAGAAGAGCTGGTCTGCAGCTGAAGACTTGTGGTTTTGACATTTCACTCATTAGACTTCTGACTCTGCATGTTGTGCAGTGCAATGATAGTGCATGTTCACTATGATTATTAATAATTCTAACAAAAGGTTCCACATGAAACAGTGCCTACAATATAATAAAAACATGTCATAAATTAAAACCCAAACCAAAAGGAAACATTACGAATGAAGGAAGTTTATTCATAGAAGTATTAATTCTGCAATATCACCTGAACAGTTGCATTGAAGAAGCAGGTATTGCCCATATTTTCAAGTCCACAGTGACTGTGCGGCAGATCTGACCAATCAGTTGTACTTATTTCAGGATGAAGAGAAATCAATGGTTCTGTTGGAGGATCAGTGTTCACCCACTGAAATATAGCATATTAATTTTTCCAAGAATACAAGTATGAACTGTTTAAGCACTTCAGGGATATTCCTTCCCACAATTTCTAAGATATTCATGCAACACACTTACTGGACGGACAACTGTTGAGGCAGGGGTTTTCGGTGGTGTGACATTCACCTGAACAAATAAAGACTTACGTTAATTAGGTACAAATCATCTAGATAGATAAACGTCAAACTGCGAATTCCAGCTCACATTAGAAACCTCCCACTTTTTGTCAGTTGATCTGACCACAGCGTTTTCCTGTGGAATTTTAACAGGGGTACAGAGGTTCTCCATAGTGGACGACCATCGACTGAAAGAAAATAAGGAAAGGGCAAAATTTGTCCAGGGCCATGGCGGGGCAGCTACCAGGTGTCCTCAGTTGGTTTTGGAATAATTTTTATCAAATAACCGGGACGAAAATTAAATTTTAAAAACATTAGAAGCATGACCGAGTCTTTTTAAAAGAATGACATGTCATAAAAAGCGAAGTCCGTACATCAACAAATACGACCGGCCGCTCGGGAGAGGTTATGTTGCTTTGTTTATCACCGGATCGGCCGCATTTCGCTCCGATACTGGGAAAATGAGGCACCTGTAGCTTATTTCAGTCATAATTAGCCATATTCCTCGTACATACCGATTCCACTTATGTATAAATTATTTTCTTCGTCATTACCGCAAGTAACTTCGTCAAAGACGTCTACCGCAAGAACAATACTGACAACTACCGCTAGATGGCGCGCATCGCGTAGCCCGGGCCAACCCCCACTCCTTGTTTCCGGTTTTGTGATTCTTCTTGTTCTTCAGTCGCGACGACTAGAATGGTCTATTAGACGGTTTCAGGGTTTCTATCTCCTAAACGGGCCGCGTTATAAAAGTTGTGAAGAGAATAATTTATTTTAAAAATTGAATTCTAAAATTAAGTTATTCTCTTCATAACTTTTTTAACGCAGCCCGTTTAGGATATACAATCCCTGAAACCTTCTAATTCAAATAAGTTACGGAACCCTGCTGGGAAGACAACAGAAGTGGCGGGTAAGTCAGTGGAACTTGTGGGAAGACAATGGAAGTGGCGGAGAAGCCAAAGGAAGTCGTGGGAAGACAACAGAAGAGGCGGGGAAATCAGTGGAAGCTGGAGGAAGACAATGGAATTCAGAGGACGTCGTGGAAAGACATTTGGACGACTGAGGAAGTCGATGGAAGTGTTTGGACGAATATGGACGAAAATCGACGAGTTGGGAAGAGTGTGGAATTGCAAAATGACTTCCCAGTGACATCCCACCTCTATCAAGGTATCAAGGCTGCTGAGGGCAAAAGATTGCCCGAAAGTAGCCAAGAAGGCCATTCTGATGATCGGAACGAACAATTTTCAGAAGGTATGTTAAATCTGAAGTCACCTCTCTTTTTTGGTAGAGCAATTAGACACAACGACTTATTTTACCCTTTGTGTCTATTCCAGCGGGTACCCCTTGAAGATGGCCAAAGGGCCTTCAACAATGTTGTCAACTTCCTGGTAAAGAAAACAGAGAAGCTGATAATTGTTTCGATTCCGCCAATTCCTAAATTAATGGCTGATCAAAATTACAAAAGTACTTGGTCCAAGTTCAATGATTCAATCAAAGCCATTCCTAATTGTGAGTTGCAAATAAAGAGTGTAAAGATAACACTACGTATCTTTAATTCAATTTAACTGAATACTGTGGATTGACTGTTTTAGCTGTCACATTGACTGTTTTATGTGACATTTTATTATTTTAAGAACTTGCAATTTATGTGTTAGTAACTCTGACTTCATTTTTCCAGGAAAGATCAAGTTCACTGGACCAGGGCAGGGATGCAAGTAATGGTTGAGCAGCTGAAAAAAAAATACCCTGCTGAGTTGATGGAATGAACAACAGAAACAATGAGATTGTTGACCCACAAAAGCAATTTCTAAATAAAAGTAATTTCTAAACAAATGATAAAATGTTTGTATTATTACCCTGGCCATTCAAGTTGAAAAGCGCTGTTCTATTTGGATACTGTAATAACTTATGTGGAACAAACCTGGAACAACACAGAACAAATGATTTTAAATCGAATTGAATCCGTAGCAGGGCGAAAATGTTATCTTTTTATAGTGAGGAAGTAAGCCGGGCAATGAAAGATGGAAAGAGCTCTTTCTTCTGAATAACATTAAACCATGGGTGGAAAAAACCTGGAACAACACGGAACAAAGAATTTTTGGCTGAGCGATTAGCGAAGCCAGTTACACCACTAGGGTTGAAAAACTTTTCCTGTCTGTCTGTCTGTGTGTGTGTGTGTGTGTGTGTGGCAGTCTGTGTGTGTGTCCGCACTACTCCTCCTGACCGGCTCGGCCGATCTGGCTGAGATTTTGCAGGGTTCTTAGGTATGTCCTTGGCTCGCCACACGTCAAAATGCAGCTTTAGTCGTACCAACGAAAAAACACTGAAAAAACGGCGGGAAAAGTGCAAGTTTTTGTGACTTTTCACTTTAAAGACATTTTTTACATGGATTCGCATCGTTTAGAAGGTGCTGATGACGAAAATGAAATCCATCATGACCCCTGACCAAAGTGTCAACCACGTAGGGGCTACCTCGACTACAATATTCTAATATAATATTCTTCGACCATTCATCACGTAGTGCACTACTTGCCTCAATGAACCTTGAAACAGCTTGCCAAAGGCAAGCAAGGGAGCGCCGCAGGCCATGGTGGGTGTATCGCCAGGCGCCAGGCGTGGATGGTCGAAACTGGCGCAGCATCGCGAAGCCTGTTCCGATAAGACACGGTCTGGCGTAAACTTACCTTGTATATCAAATGGGGTCTGTAACAAGTAACGTAACATATGCTCATTATAAATTTTGAAAGTTATCTTGCCCTCGCAGACCAAAAGAGCAGTTCCGTTTGGATATCTTTAAAACATATTTGGAACAAACTTAGAACACGGAAAAAATAATTTAACATCAAATTGGGTCTGTCAGCAGTCACAAAAGCTCATTTTAATATTTAGGACTTAAGCCGAGCCTTTGGAGACGAAAAGCTCTGTTCCCTTTGGATATCATTAAAACATAGATGGAACAAACTTGGAACAACACGGAACACATCATTTTAATTTTAATTGCTTCTTTAACAGGTCGAAAATGCACGTTGTTAGGTCTTGGAAGTTAGCCGGGTCGTCCGAGATGAAAAGCGCCTTTCCCTTTAGATTCCATTTAAACACAGGTGGAACAAGCTTGAAACAACTCGTAACAAATGATTGGAAATCAAATTGCCTCTGTACCAACTCGAACCAAGGGATCTTTAAGTTTGGGAAGTTAGCCAGGCTTACATGTATCCATTTTATTTTTTTATGAGAATATTGTTCCGACGCAGCTGGAACAAACTTGGAACAACGCTGAGAAAGTCATTTTGAACAGACTTCAGCAAGTTTCGTCGTTTTGTGTAGTATGTGAAGTCGGCCGTTCTGTTATCGCTTTAGGATAATGCAGCTGCCGTCTGCTGTATTATAGAACAAGTTGGAACAAATGTGCAACAAGTTGGAACAAACGATATGTGGTTTTTTGACACAAGTTTTAGATTTTTTGGAACAACTGTGTTGGGTAACTTCACGGGGATCTTAAAGGTGATTTCTAGGACCTATCCTTGGAGTGACTGATAACTCTCGCTGCGAACTACCAATCGCATCGGGCTACAAACGCGAGAAACCATCTTCCTCTCTGGTTCCGACCTGCGCCACCCGCCCCTGCAGTGTCCCCGAAACGCATTCCAACCCTTCCTCACATCCGTGTTCCCGGCGCCCATGCCGCGGGCCCGCGTCCAGGACGAGACTTGCGACCGCCCCGTCATCCCCGTGGTGACGGAGGGCGCACCTCCGAGAGCCCCGGAGACGCCGCTAGGCGGCCTTCGCTTTGCAACAGGAAGCGCACAGCAAAAGCAACTAGCAACGCAGAATGAACAAGAACCGTTCGGCGAAGCCGTCCCGCCTCAAGCCCCGGCACGCAAGCACGAGAGCGAGCCTACCTCCGGCCAGAGGGAAAGCTTGGCTGCTCACTCCCTACCGGCCGTGCACCAGTAAAAAAAAAAACATTGTTATAACCAAAAAACAAAATCTCATTTTGCGGGCTTTCTGGTGCGAATGTGTGGTCCGCCGAAGTTTGTTTAGCCTTAAAACCTTAGATTTAGTGTTAGAGAACAGATCCTCATCGCAGGATAATTTTTTTAAGCGGCATAACGTTACCTGGGCTCGGGCCACGGCAAAATCGTGAAAAACACCCGTTTTAAACTTAAAACAGCGACTAGGGTGATTAAGATCACATCCAATCGCAAAACCCTACACTGATCTGATATCAGCACAAGGCGAAAATTTCGAGTGCTATTAGAATGCTGAACTCGAAAAATGGTTTTTCTCGACGGCCCCCAATAAAACAGCCGCGCGGCCCTCGCATGCCTTCTCACCTACGCCGCGCGAGATTATGGAGGTGACACTAATCGGCAGTGGTCGAGACGTTCGGCGGCCGCGAAGGCTTTCAATGGCTTTTACTGCGACCAAGGGGATGGCGAACTGGGGAGCCCTCCTGGCCCTGGCGATGCTGTGGCCCAGCCGCCTGTGAGTAACACTGCAAGGTGACCGCCAAATGAAACTTCCCATTATTCCCACCACTCTGGTCACTTTGTTGAGAGCCTTGCCCCTAGTGTTGAGCCAGGGTTCCAGTAACACTGCAAAGCCAGTGGTAAGTTTGCTTGCCACAAATTTGGCAAGCGGTTTTGAATGCCAAAATTTGCCAAGCTTTCACCTGAAATCTTCATAAGCTTGCCAAATTTTGGCAAGCTTGGGAGTATTTCCGGGCCAAGCTTGCCAATTTTTGGCATTCAAAACCGCTTGCCAAATTTGTGGCAAGCAAACTTACCACTGGATTTGCAGTGAAGTACTTGTAAGGGTCGTTTTGTTTTCAACTCCCAGAAACAGCTCTGTGCGCTGAGCCAACCCAGAGATTTTTCGTTTTTTAGAATACTTCTCCAAAGTGCACTAGTAACAGGCAACACGTCAAAGCTTTTGAATTTGGGTCTCGAGACGTAAAATGTAACACTTGAACCTAGTGTACAAATGGCTGAACATAAGGTTTTCTTGAACGTATAAGTATAATTTTTTTAAGATCTAATTTTTACTCTTTATTCAATATAGCCAATCGGTTATATCGTACTTCCAAGTCGGAGCTCTCTAATCGGATGTTCTGCTCTCTTCATTCATTCATTCCTAGCATTTTCAAGCCTGGAGACTCAAATTATCTCTAATACTTTAACGTGCACATGTGGGCATTAAATGTTAAGCACTGAGGTTCAAAAATGTGAAACTCTCAGGATCTGCTCGACGTAGAGAGCTTATACTGAGCACTGGTTATTTTTATAGGAAGACCCGTTGAGCCCCTTAGTTACGAAGGCCTCAAAACCAAGGTTTGGAATTTGAGATTTCCACTCGGTGGTCACCTTCACCCACTGTGGCTAAAAGTTACAGAGAATTCTGTAAACTTGTGTAAACACAGGATCCACTTTAGGACTTACAGTCGTCTCCGTGCACCTCAATGGTCTGCGACAGGCAGGCGGAGGGAACTGTGAGTCGCTCAGTGAACTCTGTAAAGAGGCTATAGGAAATACTGGGTTTAGGGTACAGAGAATCCTGGCAAAACAAAATTAACTGTCTTTTCTGTATTTTTTTGCAACAGTGCCAGCGCCAGCAGTCTTTTGGTAGCCGCAGGGACGTATTTCTCACGCAAATGCAACACCTTTGCTTGTTGACATCACATGTTTACCCGTTATGGGGTTACCGGTCATTTTTCTCATAACCACTTTCTCAGTGGATAATGCTCCTACAACCTTTAATTCCCAATGTGTATAAGGAAACGTCAACTCGCGTCAACTTTTCACCTCAGTCATCCAAATCTCTTATAAACGAGAAAAGCAGGTATGAGGCCTGGTCAAAGTTTCATTCCATGTATGAGGAAAACGTGACAGCTCTATCATCAGAAAAATTGGAACTAAGAATTCCGAAGTAAAAAACCTCCGAAATCTTTGCAGTTCGTTTAGCAGCGACGGAGCCTCCGTAATAGGCAAGGTGCGGATAGTCCACACGGTAAAAGTTGCGCCTTGAAATCCAAGGGGATGCCTTGTTTTATTTTCCAAGTGGTTTGAGTGAATTTTCAAAGTTGTCCAAATTGACATTACTTGACAGGAATGGATTTGTTTCGACAAGAAAAACAATAAATGTCAACATAAGTCATAAGTTTGGATGGCAAATTAAAAAGTAATTTAACTTCAAAAGTACAAAGTAGGCCTTTTTGGCAATTTTTCAAAGTTTGAAGTTGAATAACTTTTTTATTTCATATCCAAACCTATGACATGTGTTGACATTTTTTGTTTGTCTTGTCGAGACGAATCTATTTCTTTTCAAAGATATCATTTTAAACAACTTTGAAAATTCACTCAAACCCCTTGGAAATTAAGCAAGGCATCCCCTTGGATTTCAAGGCGGCACTTTTACCGTGCAGGCGAGGGAGGAACAACATAAATTTTGGTGAACGTTTTCCCTAGAAATTGCGTGAAAAAGGTGCGAATTTGAAATAACGGTACACAAAATTTTTTCCCAGTTGTTCGCCTCTCGGGTCCAAGTAACTTGTTGACCAGCCGCGTGGCGGTCTTTTCTCGTCCTTTTTGTCTACCAGTGTACACGGTACAATGCTGTGGCCAGGTGCGAGGCGCAGGGCCCGCAAGTGACTGTGTCCGGCGGCGTGCTGACCGGGGTGGCCGTGACCGGTGAGGGCGGCGCCAGGGACTACGTGGCGTTCAGGGGCGTGCCCTTCGCAGCGCCGCCCGTTGGGGACCTGCGCTTCAAGGTACTCACCACCCCGCCTCCAAACATACCGATTTTCTTCCGATAATGGTGCTTTTGAAGGTGGATTTTTTAATGGTTCAATTTATTTCCGTGTTGTCACCACCTTTTCAATCGTTTCGCGTATGCAGACAGACGATCAAAGACAGAACTGTAATTGAAGCGTTGTAAACGAATGGACTGTGCCACAACGCGACCATGCGGGTCATTCCACACTAGCTCACCGAGGTCCCCCACATCGACCATCTCAGAATCGGTTTTAATTGACTGTTTTACCACCAATAAGTCGCTTTAAATGACGCTTTTGGTCGGAGCCAAGTAGTTCTAGAGATCTAGACATGGCTCATGCTCCCGCCATTCATTTCAAAATTTAGTGCTCGTATTGCGAAGAATTTTTTTAACCGTTTGGTAGTCTTTCAAACTCAAAAGAGCAGCTTGTGCATGGATGCGCACAGATCAACGAGGGTCTCGGCGAGGGGTTAACACTTCAAAAAATTGTGTACAGGCTATTTGATATTACGACGGTACTGTGCATTTTTTAGGCACGAAGTAGCCTTATGGTTTTCTCCCAGGACTATGGACTAGGGCTGGGCGGTTAACCGGTTAACCGGTTAATTTTCCGGTTAATTTCACTAACCGGTTTTTCGGTTAGAAATTTTTACATTAACCGGTTATAGGTGTAACCGGTTAATATCAATTAACCTGCTCCAAAATAACAGTAATGTAAAACTGCCATTCCTGTGAAAGGACGAAGTTATGATTTCGATGCGGTGGAAAGTCTACCAGGCCAAGTTCTCTGGCAAAATTGGCGTCATCAGCTGAATTAAAAGGCTTTTTGGTCAAGCCCGACTGGTCAGAGACTATAAGTGAACCGGCATCAGCCATACACAGCTACAATTTTCCATTTCTTTCGCAACTTTATCAAAAATAAAAATGAACCTGTGGTATTTTAAAGTAACCGTTAACCGGCAAAAGACCGGTTAATATCAATAACCGTTAACCGGTATCAAAATCCAGTAACCGCCCACCCCTACTATGGACTTCTCAGCTTCCTTTTTGGTCTCATAAGTATGGCCCTTTATGGCAGGACTGAAATTTTCTATCCGATTTTGATCAGACTGGGCAAAGTGGTCGAACGAAGTACGGTGATTTTATTGTTGAAGTATGGTCGAGAGGTATACGTTAAATTTTAAGCAATTTTGAATTGATACTTGTGTTACCATGGCAAAGCTCGACTCGTCAACGAAAAACAGACGGAGAAGGGGGAGCCGAGCCACCAGAAGTTAAATCGGACCAAGAGCAGGGCTCCTTTTCGCCTCTGTGCAGCTTACACCAAAAAGCTCGCACACCTAAAAAAGCGCGTTCGAATTCGAATTAATCGAGATTAATCCATATCGTCTTTCACTGCAGCTAGAAGATATCAAACACTTGCATTGACACTGTTTTCGAACGTGGCCATTTGGGTCAGCCGGTCGGCCGGTGATTATTGTTCAGAGTGGCCCGCGCCGCCTGCGCAAAGGCGTTGTTGTTTTCAGAAATGCCAACCTCAAATGTTCCTTACTGTTTGAATCGGAGTGGACTTGGCCATTAATCTGCGTGCATGTGAACATGCATATGTGAATTACCATTCATTAATGTAGTTGAAGCGTGACTAAAAGTTTTTTTTTTTTTTTTCCCCCGAAAAACAATTGGACATGTGGCTGCTCCTGTCAGCGAGGTTTGATGGTACTTCTGAATCCAAGACGAAACAATCTTGGGACGGCGGCTGTGCACTTTTCTAACCTCAAATTATTCCAGAATGGGTGAAGTGAACTATTTTACTGCACGTTTCTGTAAATAACTTGACCTTCAGGTATTATGAGACTGTCATAAATGTCTGTTTTTGACGCAAATTTTTACGCAGCTCGTCTTTTATGTAATTTTTAGTATTATTAATAAATGGTCTGCCAAACATAAACTCCACTCAATGCCGTCCTAGCCTTAGCTACATTTGTTAAACCAGAACAATGAAATCAACTTCGTGACTACCAGGATTTCTTTAAATCGTATTTTATTTTTTTTACATTTGACTCAAAAATGGCACAACTATAACGAGTATTACGCGTAATACAGGGCTGTTGGGTACAGGGCATTACGCGTGTGTTAACCCCCTGGCTAATCAGTTTGCAGAGCAATTGGGTCGCTGATAATGCAGAACCCACACTACTAAGTTTGTAGAGCCGTTTGGTCGCTGATAAGCGATATTCATGGTCCTCATGCATGAAACGTCCACTCTAAAAAAATAATGCAGGACTTCGCATACCAAAAAAATAACAGGAAAAGTGGCGATACAAATCGGCAACTTTGGCCCGTCCCGTACATTTTAAATTTCACGAATGTCGCCAATGGTTAACTCTTACAGGCTTTTAACGTGGGTCTGGGTCAAAATGGACGTTATTTTCGTCATCAGCACCATCAAAAACCTATGAAACAAAAGAAAACTTGAAATAAAAATTTTAGTCGTAATATACCCCACCGGGATTTGAACCCGGGTCCAAACTTCTCCGATTTGCTCGAAATTAGCACCGTTGGCTTTGTCTCGTCGCCCCGATTCCAAAAATACCCCTACATGCCCTTCTAGCTGTACCCGTTGCCGAAATCCTCATGCACCCCATGTAGACCATGATGCACCTGCAGCAGCGCCCCCGGGGCTCGGATCGGATTTGCTGCCACCGAGCGGTTCTTAGGGTCACCCAAGGAGGCTGCATACCAAATTTGGTGAAGATCGGACAACGGGAAGTCCTCGGACGGACGGACGGACGAACGGACGAACGGACGCACAGCAAGCATCAGACTATATGCCCGTCCTCCGTATTTATTTTATAAATAATACGGGACGGGCCAAAAAGCAACAAAAAACCTGTTTTAACGGTGTTAAATTGTGTATCATGTCAAATGTCAAGAATATTGTTGGGATATTGGGGTTCGGGGGATTGCAGCGGAAAGGAGGAGATACACCGGAGTATGCAGGCCAAGTGTACACGGTAAAAACGGTTCCCGGTTTTCCCAGGAAGCCTGTAGAAAAGACATAGGTATTTCCAGGGAGTTCGAGGGAAAACCAGGAACCGCTTTTACCGTGTATTCGAGAACAGGAGTAGTACAGGACAGAGCGAGGGGTTACCCACTTCTTATTTTGGTGTTCACACTTTTCCACGAATCCCGAATAAATCCCACGGAAAAAGTGAGGATTTTTAAAGAAATTCCTTTGTTTCTTTGTGTTATTGGACACTATTGCAAAATAACGACGACATACCATTGAAATTAAAAGGATTTTCAATACAATTTTGAATAATTTCGAATGATTCACAGGTATGAGTTTGTGTTAAATTCGAATGATTCCCGGAGTGGGTAACCCCTCGGGACAGAGTCTAGACCGCGAATAACAGTGGGAGTCGTCTTAGCATCCGAGAGTGCCCCGGCGCTGCCAATAGCGCGACACCAAAACCCTCACACTATCCCCTCCTCCGAAAGAAGAAGGGAGTGCGCCCCCGGGACAACCTGATCGCTTCCGTTCAATTCGACAATGCGCACATTCATGTCAGACGATGGTCAACAGCGTGCGTCTGCATGCACGAGGGAAACCTGCGAAAACCTTGCATCGGAATCAATCAGGCCGTGTGGCGCACTGAGTACGGGCTGATCTAAGGCTGGTCAAGGCAGATCAGGCTCGGCGAGGGGCGCGTCTTCTGGGCACTTGGTCTAGCTGCGGTCATACGCAGCTACTCCACACTTGAAGGGTAGAGACTTCCAACTCTGCATTTGCAAGTGAGGAGACCCATTCCACACCACGAAGTGTGGAGTGGTCATCAGTTGGTTTGTCAGTGCACGGGCACCACTTCAATGCGGTTGTTCTGTTCAGGCGCCGAGGCCGCACCCGGGGTGGGGCGGTGTGCGCAGCGCGGCGGAGGAGGCCAGCATCTGCCCGCAGGTTGTGGACGGGGAGCTGCGTGGCGCCGAGGACTGCCTCTATCTCAACGTGTATACTCCCTCGGTAAGGATCTACACTGGTAAAACAAAGGCATAAAAACTACGCCCTTAAGGGCATTAACGGTCTTTCACGCCCTTCAAGGGCGTGAATCGTTTAATGCCCTTGGGAAGGGCGTGAATGGTATAGGACTTTAAAGCAAAATTTAATGCCCTTCCGAAGGTATTAAACGATTCACGCCCTTCACGGGCGTAAATCGTTTAAGCCCTTTAAGGGCAAAGTTTTAATGCCTTTGTTTTACCTGTGTACGGCGAAAACTGTTCCTCATGTTGTTCTTCAACAAATGTGATGCCATATTCGTTCAAATGCGCATTTGGTCACTTTCGTTTTACTGTTCGAAATTTCCACTCTCAAACCAGGGTGGTTCAGCCCGAAGCAGCCCAAACACTTCAGCTCTTTGCCGCGGAACAAGCAATTCGTCGTGTTTCCGGAGAGTGTGATCAGGTTTGGGTGAGGGTGCCTTTGCCAAGGAATGTTTCCTGCACACCGATGATGTCTGAGGCTGGATTATAGGTGGCAGCCAACTGGAGCACACGAGAAAATAAATAAACAAATAAAAAATTGTTGTGGTGATCAGTAGGGAGGAGCAATGGATCTGAAATCGAAAACATTTTCACAGAAATGAGACCTTCAGAATATTTCAAGAGTAGCGCGAAAATAGTTTTGGCCGGGGCGCCCCCTTCTTGCCCATGAAAGGCCTCAAAAATGGGTCTAAACGTCAAAAATGACACTTTATCGAGTACAGCAATTCAACCAGGGACAAAGTGGACATGCTCTACCTCGGTGTTGGTGCTAAATAGGTCTCCGAATGCTGTGATTTTTTATTTATTTTTTTTCAGAATTTCTGGTGAAGGTCTTTGGCCCGGGCGGAGGCCGTTTAAAGAAAAAAAACAAACGTCGTTAAAATCGTAGTTTTTGCTATATTTTGCGTTTTTCTGCTGTGTTTGGTTGGAATTTTGCCGTTGATAACGTCCCACTCGATCCATCTAAAAAGACACGTTCTAGAGTACCATTTTGTATTCGGTTAATACCGAAAATAACCTCGGCTCAACCGAAAACGGTCATGGTCGCGCTGAAAGTTGCGACGTTTCGGTCAAAAAAAGTGCATTTTTCAGAGTGCTTCTGCCAGAATGTCATTTTAAGTTTAAAGGGTACTGCTGATTAAACCGGCTTTTAATTGCGGTAAATGTCCAAACGAGGAACCTGCTTGGATAAGTACATGCGATCAAGATTAGAAAGTAGAAGGGTTATGGCTAAATTTGACACCAAGGCTGATTTTTTCTCTTTGTTATAGTGCAATCATTTATTTTCCATTTCTTTAAACTTTGTTATAAAGTGACGTCACAAACTGATTTGGTTTTCCTTAATTGACCCATACAAAATTCCTGAACCGTGTAAAAACATACTAATGATTGCCTGATTAACTTAACATGCTTTCGTAGTACAATTTAACCCCACCTCGACTATGGAGAAAGACGATAATGAAGCCGAAATGCCGAAGAGTGCGCCTTTTTTCGACCAAAACGTTTTCACTTCCAGCGCGACCATTTGCCATTTCCGGTTCAGCTGAGGTTACTTTGGGTGTTTATCAAATGCGAAATGGTACTCTAGAACGTGTCTTGAAAGATGGATTGAGTCGGACATCATCGACGGCAAAATTCCATCCAAAAGCAGCGAAAAAAAAACGCAAAATACAGCAAAACGACGATTTTTTCGCCGTTCTTCAACAAATAAGGCCCTCCACCGGGCCAAAGACCTTCACAGAAAAACTCTGAAAAAAAAAAAAAGATTTTAAAAAAATATCACAGCATTCGGAGACCGTTCCGCACCAAAACCGAGATAGAGCATGCCCAATTTTGTCCCTGGTTGAATTGCTATACTCGATTAAGTGTCATTTTTGACGTTTAGACCCATTTTTTGAGCCATCTGATGGGCGAGGAGGGGGCGGCCCCGGCCAAAACTATTTTCGCGCTACTCATAAAATATTCTGAGGGTCTCATTTCTGTGAAAATGTATTCGATTTCAGATCCATCGCTCCACCCTAGTGATCAGCATTGTTCGGTAGGCTGAATGCGATAGCTGCAATCGAAAAGGCGGGACCTACAACCAAACGCTGCACAGTGGGTCAAAACGGTCGAAATCTTGGAAAGAATATAAAAGAGCGAAAAACAAGTGTTGAAAAAGTCACGGTGAATTTGACGAGTCTGACTAAAAATTTTATGGG
>CM060098.1:15645306-15713920 GCA_030522485.1 Stenchaetothrips biformis | reverse complement strand
TCATCGTGGAAGGCTTGACCTTCAACAATGTTGTTTTCTCGGTGAATCTTGTGAAGGTTGTTTTGAGTTCTCACCTAATAAAAGTTAAAAAGTTGAGAATTTGTTTTTCTGACTGTGAATATTTAGACGCTTCAAATTTACGAACCTTGGTTCAAACCAAGATGCAATCAGAAACCTCTTCATCAACTCTGGAAGAGTACGTTTGTGAATATTTCTGCAACAGGCTTAACGCATTCGTTTTGAAGATTCATGAAAAGACATTAAAATATGTGACGATTCGGGTCGATGATTTTTATGACATTCAATTCCTGGCTAAGCAAATATGTTTGTTGAGGAATGATTGTGTCATAAAGCTAATTGTTTGTTTTCATGACAGGTTCTTTCATGACCAGTGCCCTGGGAAAAAAATAGAAGACCTTGCTTTAGAAAGAGTTTTTAAGAAGGCTGTTGGGAAAATACAATTCATATGCTGTCAGTGTGATCTTTAGGTCGGGTTTCAGAAACGTTGTTACAGATAAATTGAAATTGTTTGACTGTAGACATGGTTCAATAAACTAAGGAGTACATTTATTCGTAACTCCTTCTAAAAATGAGATGTCATGTTCCGCCACTTAAAAACTGCGGGTGAAGTTATTTTACTCAGGATGTTTGTTTGTGTTTGTTTGTACACATTTCTCAGCACCAATGGTGCCCCTCATCTGTATGCAGTTAGATTTGACTTGAGTGAAAAATCAAAGTGTAAGTAGAAAGCAAGTAGTCGCCTATAATAACAAAATGACTAGGTTTTACGAATAACAAAAAAGAAAAATGAGTTTTATTTTTTTTTTTTACTGTCGGACCTAACCCACCATTACCTTCCTCGACATCAAATTGTCCAACCTATCCTCACAAAACCCCATCGTACCTTACCTAACCTTGGCATGGGATGCCCACTACAATTGTCCCTTATTTTCTGCCGCCAACGTGGCGGTTGGCTTGGTCGTCTCCAAAAGGTGGCCTCTTTTTGGTGACGACTGCAACAAACTGTCGGCACGATTGGGGCCAAACCGCTCATCCAAAAGATGAAAAAAATTGCCGGTAAGTGGCTATGACTTAATTACTTCCGTGGGGTCTAAACATTCAAAATTTTCTTTTCTACAAAACAAAAAAGTCGGAAATTGTTGTTTTTAAAAAAAGAGTGAAATCGACACTATGTCAAATTTTGATTTGAATGGTAACTTAACATGTTTCTTTGATTTCGTGGGTTCCATCCCTAGCGCATGTAGTTAAGGCAACGTCCACAAAAAAAATCAGACCGACATCTCAATTTTTGTGGACTGTAAGTCGCCAACAGTTTGAAAAACAGCACTTGAAATAAAAGCGTTAAAATTTTCTTATTGGGTGGCATTAACCCTTATCACCTTTATTTGAAAGTGCATGCCGTGTACAGAGAAAATATAAACAGTCACCGTAATATTGGCGGCACTCTAAGGATCATTTTGGGCGCAGAAAATAAAAATTAGATTTTTATGAAAAAAATACAATTTAATGTCGAAAAAGTCTTGATTTACTGGATAACTACAAGGTAAACAAAACTATCTTTCCAACAGAAAAACATGCATTTTTGAAAAAATACTGCGATGTTTCTTTTTTTCGTCGCTGTTACTGACAAAGCAGTCCCTTTCTTGAGTTTTGATCTGAAAAACAAACCAATCTTATTTTTTGATCGTTTTTTACTTGATTTTAACGTAAATTCTGCTCAGCCTACCTTTGTCAGTGATGCATTTGGCACGCCACATGCAAAGCTGCTCTTAGGATCCTAAAACCAGAGAGACAGAGTACTTATCATTAGAACTCACGTCCCCAACAACTTGCCCAATCGGACACAAAATTATTCATTTTCCAGCCTCACCTTCATCATGCGCCGAAAATCTTCAGTTTCTTTTCTCCACTCGTACAGGATCTGAGACAATGCTTCCATTTTTGAGTCTGATATGACAAAAGCATGTATGAATGAAAACAAGTGAGACATATTTGAGTTATGTTTTTGTTTTTTTTTTTATTAGTAGAACAACCAATTGAACTGACCTTGTGTTTTTCTCTGAAAGCAGCACTGACATTGGCATGAAGAAATCAATTCGCAGCAGGGGCATTGACAGTCGGGCATGACTTTATCTTGAAACGACAAATGAAGTATTTCGTTGATTATCGCTCGAGAATTTTTTTGGATGTCATGGGACGTTAAGGTCCATATCCGGATGAGGGGTTAAATAACGTGACGCTGATGACACGCCTTTTAATTCCCTTTACCATATTTTGTGGAAGTCTTTGGTGTGAAACGCAATACTGGCACAACTCCAACGTACCCTTTTCGCGTGCAAACAGTTCTCTTTCTGCTTAAGTGGTCAATGGTTCAGAGTTAAGGTAGTAGAAACGATGCAGGTTATGTAAAGATAGAAACGTGAATTTTGGTAAGGTAATAGTTTTTAGTGGTCAGAATCCAATGGCAACGAGAAAAATACCCCTTTCCGAATGAAATTTTGAGCTGTTAGTGATTGAAAATTGCATGGGCCCTTATGGGAAAAGCTGGCAAAGCGCTGGTCTTTTAGCTTAGGATGTTAAAAGGATACACTTTGAGTAAAGATGAACAGAAAAGATTCAACTGAAAAATGTACATAAACATCTAAGGAACGGATGAGTAACAAAATAATTATGCGTTACCGTCGATATAAGAAAGCTTTAAAAGGTTAAAAGGAGGTATTGCGCTCGGCTTCAGGCCGCGTCGGCTGCGGAGCTCTGTAGCCAACCTAACAACGCGAAACTTATCTTTAGGGAGGGCAAGGGACCTGTCGGTGAGCCTTTTCTGTCCAATTATTCCAATTGTCCTTTTCTTTTTTAATAAAAAAACGTTAACGAAATAGAAAACGGGGGCATTTTGTAGATGAAACTATTTCTTATGACATATGCCAGTTTTCTCGTCGGCATGTTGGCTACGACGGCGGCGGCTGAAAGCTAGTCAAGTTAAGCCTTATTTTGAGTATTTTTATTAAAAATAAAATTTAAGAGAGCCAGTATTGGCATAAATGTCCTTCAAAAATTAAAATCTGGATTTTAAAAACAATTTTGGCTCCTCAACAAACGTTTTTCTTACAGTCACTCATTTGACTAGCATGCATCGTTTCTACTACCTAAAAAGAGGCAGAATGGCACCACACCCACGTTGCTCACAGGTATCGAATTGTAAGGGGACCCTTAAAGCGGTATGGCAAATCCAGGGTTCTGAGTAGGGCTCAGCTGAAGGTGGAGAGAGCAGCACCACCGCAGGAAGGTGGTTGCACAAAGGCACATCTTCTGCCAGCTGACCCTGCAGACAAGAGAAAACGCTACTGGCCCACACGCTGTGCAGGTGCGGATTCGATACTGCCCAGGAATTTTTTTTCGGTTGCGTTTGGCGGTCACATCCACGGTGTAAGTGTAAGATCTGTCGCGAGTAAGAGAAAGATCGTTTGAGAGTTTGCGTAAGTTCCTGCACAAGAACGTAAGTTTTGGTTAGGGAAGGGTTGACCGTTACGTTTTGAGTGGGAATGCCTCCCGAAGGCTGGCGCTAATCCCTTATCCGTAAACTCTTGTGTGCCCGATCGCTGCTTGGTCTTCTCATGGGCCGCAGGATCTCTCATCCTGTCCAAAAGTCCTCTTAGAATTCTTTATTCACCCGATGCACCCATACTTGCACGATGCAAGAAACAGACCAAAAGAGGTTCTGGAAAAAGTCAAACTTTCAAACATTTATGAGAAGAGGCATCTCTGACGCCTTTTTAGCTGAACGAATTCTCTAGTTCTCTAGCGTTGGCACCATTGTTCCTAACATCCAATGAGGTAACGCACAGACACAATGCAACCCAATTATTTCAAACAAATGTTGATTCACTTTTTTAAAATTATTCTTGATGCTTTTTGCCTGGTTATTGTTTACAGTACGGTCCTAACAAAACAGGATTTGGACAAACAAGTGTGACTTCGTCAACAACAACAACGGTCCTACTCATAATTAACCACGATGCAGGTGTGTATTCATATTATCCAAACGTTTCAACGTCAATTCAATCATAAAAGACTTTACGCGATGGAAAATGAACGTTGACATGGGTTTATTCCTTAGTATTTTGTTCATGCCGTTCCTTTCTAAAGCATTCCTCGGACGAAAAGCTTCATTCATAACCCTTAAGGATTCTAAAAATCCGTTTTATTTTATTTTAAAAAAGAAAAATTAATTTCTTCCTTTTCCTACAGACATCTGATGTCGCGGAAGATGCCGATCCTCGGAGTAGCTCTCGTGCATCAAAACTGCTTATATACAGCTTGTGGGCCAGTGGGGCAGCAGTTTTCGGACTTGTTTTAGTAATAATTTTAGTTCAGAACAAATAAGCTGTTCCTTTTTTTTTCGATATCTAAAATCAAACGTGAAACTTCTGTTAACAATAAACGATGCGGTGGGTGGATTGAATAATCTTATGCACTCCTCGAAATAAAAATTAACAATTTATGCTAGGGAGATAATCGAAGCTGCTGCATGTGTTTTTTTTTTTAAGTAATCTTTCGGGTTAAACAGTAAAAAAAGAAATGCCTTTGAAGTAAAATGAGACAGCAAACAACAAAATAAATGTAGACCTTATTTATTGACTCCTCGGGTCTTAGATCGGACAAGAACTTTTTCTAAAAGAATTTTTAAGAAAGAAAAAGCAACCACATATATATTCAACACACACACACACACACACACACTTAGAAATAAGTAAAATTAAAAAGATTGGTGAGAAACATCAGGCATATTTTGACTACAAAATTGTGACTTGTCGTCGTGTCTTCAACTCTTCGCCACTGCAAACAGGCATTGAACAACGAAGGTCCAGCGTGAATAAATAAATCAGCTTCAATCCTGAAACAGGCTTTCTGTTACTAAAAGTCTAATGCGCAATCCCGATAACAGTGAGAAGAAATATTGAATCAAAATAACAGGGGAAGTGAAATACGGATCATATATCAAAAAGACTTACCTCTTCCCAATTTTCAATTTGTTTGACTTGGACCTCCTCTATGGGGCAGAGGCTCTTATACTTTTTGGAATCGATTAAGTACACTTGGTAAGAATGGCGGTCTGGACATTCGTTTTCCTCGTGGTGCTGTGAATTAAAGAGGTTTATAAGTCCTGAGAAACTTCATTCATGACCCTAGATGAAGAGAGCATCATAAAAGAAACCCACCCTGAGCTCATGTTGTGGCATACGGTGGTTACTATTATGACTACAGCGTTTCCAATCCAAATGCTTGAATCTCCTCTCACACTTCACTAGGTGTTGCAGCATCCTGCTCTTCATGATAATGTGACTTCGGTCGTACGGGCAGGAGGTCAATTTTTGGGCTTGTTCCGACATGTTGGCTGAAGAAAACACAGAAAACATAAGGGTTGTAATATCAAAAAACAAACAGAAAAAAACAAACAAACAAAACGAATCATTTCAAACTTGGAAACGACCTAAATTAGAAAATAAAGGAGGCGAAATGACGATTGAAAATAAACGTTAATCTAGGGGTCAGTAAGGTTTGGTGGGTAAGAATGCAATACGATTTTGCCAATGTTTGGACAGGAAAGATGAAATCCTTTTCTTTACCGGACCGAAACTGGTACTCCAAGTGTGCTGTTGTGTAAGGATCCAGTCCGAACAGTTCTGCACAGAAGTTTTCAGACAGCACAGTGAACATTTCAAGAATCCATCAACGGTGTGCAGACTATTCCTTGGCATTCCCACAGCGTTTCTACGCCGATCATGACCATTCGTTGAGCCGATCCAAAAATGCGCTGCACGTGGCGTCCGCACCGTTTCTTTACCGTTCCTACACCCATCATGACCATTTGTCAAGCAACCCAAAAAGAACTGCGAGCAGCGTGCGTGCCGTTCGTACGCCGTTCCCACACCGATGATACGCCGATATTTCCCCGTTCGCAGACCGATCGGCAGCCGCCACCGGTGGGAGTTGATCCCACGCCCTGCTGGACCGAGAAGGCTATAAATCCGTTTAAAAGCCGTTGAATGGGACGAAAGACCAGCCCGAAGCCCTGTGACGGCTGGTGCCTTCAAGGACTCATTGCTACCCGGCCTGTGCCTGCTCAGCGCTTTGGACCAGGTCAGCGTCCGATCGCTCCAAATGGGTTGGCCGGCGCGGTTGGCTTGGTGAACCGATCTTCATCACCGCCAGCGTTCGAGCTCGCCGAGCACGGCTGACCTTAAGGAACAGAGACGCCATTGTTCACACTTGAATAACTCACGAGCGTTTCTATGGCGAAGAGGAGCTGATTCGAGGCGAAGAGGAACGGGGCACTCTGACAACCAAACCGTTCGAGGCGGCTCTTCGGCACGGACTGAGCTCGCCGCCGGAGCGCCTGGCGGCGAGCGGCGAGCCCTTCCCCCTCCATCGCGCTCGGCTCGGCCCGCTCGGCTCGGCCGGCTCGGCGCTGGCGTGGCTGGTGTTTACTCGTGAGATCCTCAGCGACCTGCTACGACCTGCCGGCGGCTTTCCCCCACCACTCTACTCTGGCATGGAGCCTGCGGCACGGCATTGTTGGCCCCTGAACGCGTTGCAATGGGGGGCGTCGCTAAGGTGTGACTCGAAAAGATCTTTTCAATTTGCCGTTCGCTGAGCGATAGCGAAGCCAGTTACTTGGGTGGGGTTTTAAAACTGATTCCGTCTGCACGGACGTGTGGGTCAAGACTTTTAACCCCTAAATCCTTTGCCGGTTCAAGGACGTCTACATCGTGACTGTCAGCGTGTGCAGGCAGTGGTGTTTCCCTATAAACTTTAACGGCCATACGGTGTTGTGGGTTGCCTACCTTCGAGGCGCCATACGTTACTGTTGTGAGTGACATTTATACAGTTAATTTTAAAGCTTCTTTTAGAACAAACTTAGGGCGTCTTTCTTGACCTCTCGTTGATTTGTTTGTGTTGCAGAATTGACAATCATTTAGCATAAGGCTCGAGGGGCGAACCACTCTTTAATTTTGCGAACACAGGATTGTGGGAATGTGCCTGAGTGTGCAACATTTTGGACCTGTTTGCCACACGTTTTGCCTTCTTACAGGCGTTTTGCCACACATTTTGCCTACTCACAGGCGTTTTTGATGGGGCCAGATTGTGTTTCCAATTCGCACACAGAATGTGGTGCGTGGTTCTCTCCTTGATACGGCTGCAAAAGCATTAAGCATAAGATTTCTGATCGGCAAGATCGATTGACGGGAACTTGGTCATTTTTAAGGTGTACGGCCGCGTATGGGACTGATCCTATCGCCTGAAAATTTTAAAAAGGCTGTACGGTCGCTCACGATTTTGATTATAGGCCGTACGGCGTGTGGCCACGCATGGCCCGGTAAACACCACTGCGTGCAGGGGCTGCGCGAGGCGGCGAGTGTGTTGCGAGTCAGAAACCAGCCAATGGAAATAAGTACGGATGGAATGACTATTGCTCAACTAACCATGAACATCAAACAAGCCATTAACCGTCCCCCTCCCGCACCCTTCGCCCCCCCCCAGCAAATTTCTGGAGCTCATCCCAGTCAACAAAACTTGGTCCCGTCCGGAACAGGACCATTCTTGGGACATCCCCACAGTGGTCCCTTGGTGGTCCCAGCGGGACGTTGCGTCGCGGGTCGCGCTGGAGACCTTCTAGTAGAGTGTATGCTACGAAGCAGCTACGCGTAGACTACAGGCGACACTGCCTGCACGCTTTACAGGCAACTATCGGCCAGCAAACCTGTTCACTGTTGGTAACTGCTACGCGCAAGCAACGCACGACAGCGCCGCGCGCTGCGGACTGCACCTAACCTTATTTTACAGTTCCTTTTTTACATTTTTTTAAAACCAATGCGTCTCAAGGAGCCTTATTTTAACACGGACTACCATATTTCACCTCTTTGGAGGTAAAACTTAGGTTTCCATTACGAAATCTCGTATCGTATACGAGATACGGCTCTGTTCGTTCATTTTAGGCGAATTATCGTGTGTTTTTAACAATCGTCTCCCGGATCGGAATCAAACTAACCAAACCTTACCTAATCTGACCTAACCTTACCTAACCGCGGCCAAGAGCAGCGCACTAACACAGCCCAGACTAAGTTAGGCCCGCCGCATCCATACACATGCGCTATTAACGCATCCTACCAACTTGACGGCGTTTATGGCCGCCCTGCCGTGCTCCGCGGCCTAGAGCAGCGAGGACAAAGTGCGCGAAGAAGCTACAACTTAGTTTTAGCTTGCCATATCAACGCACATGTCGTAAAAACGCACTTCAACACCCATCAAGCCATCACGGCCAACACGGCGAACACTGCGTCCTGCCACGCCCTGCGCTACTACCCCGGCCTGCGACAAACAGCACTCGATTTGCATTGCGGCAGAAGGCGCCGAACCTATCGAGTGCAAGACCCAGGAACACCGCGCCGTCGCTAAGATCATCGTGTAGCACCACACCGCGCGGCAGGTCACGAAAATCCTTCAGACGAACGACTCCACCTTACACCGCCGGGCCATGCAGGGCGCGACGGCCGAGCATTGCAAGGCCTAGCGTTCAGAGCGCGCCGTTCCGCAGCAAGACGGAACCAAGGACCCTTCGGCCCCTTGGTCATTGCCGAGGTCTGCTTCGTGGCCCATGGCGCAAGACAGTACACAAAAGCTGAACTCAGGCAAGAGGTATAGCCAGCACACGGCAAACCTGTCTTATAATGGCAGCTGCGTCAAACACGCACTTCACCAGCACGAGGGCCTTGTCCGCCACGCCATGCATCGCGACAACGATAAGGGTCATCCACTTTGCGTTGCGCGGCGTGCAGACCGAGCAAGACCGCCGCGCACTCGCTCATGGACGGCGAGGGACTCTGATTTGAAAGGGCGGAGGGGCGGAAACAAGGAGTAGCGACACTGCTTGAGAGATGCTTGAATGCGGCACATGCATTTAGCAAACATCGCCAGGTGAGCGGTGCCGTAAATACACGCAGCTTCATCCAGGTCGGCCCTTAAGCAATGGACGTCACACACTGTGCCGGTTTGAAGCACATGTCCAGATTTACCGAACCTAACCAAACCAATTCTAACCTAACCTTACCTAACCGCGGCCAGGAGAAGCGCCCCAACACAGCCCAGACTAAGTTTGGCCCGCCGCGTCCATACACGTGCGCTCTTATCGCATCGTACCAACCTGACGGCGTTCACGGCCAGGGCGGCAAAACCATGGCCGCCCCGCCGTGCTCCGCGGCCTAGAGCAGCGAGGACAAAGTGCGCAAAGAAGCTACAACTTTGTTCAGCTTGCCATATTAACGTACATGTTTTTGTAAAAACGCGCTTCAACACCCAGCAAGCCATTAGAAACAGGAGCTTAAACTGACACGGAAGAACGATTTTATCTTTATTTTTGTTAACACAGATCAGAATCACGGGACACGGAAACGTGTCTTCCCTTTTCGGGTTTCACTCTTGTTTCAAAGAGCAGGTGAATGGGAGACTCGTGGCTACTCCGTCTGTGTGCTGACTGAAACCTGATAAGAAACATGAGAAGGAAGGACCATTTGTAACGTCACTTAGTACCATTGAGCTGAAGGCGTATTGAAAAAACAAAAACATACCATTTGACAAATGTCGGTTTGCGTTTCTTTAGAATGACTTTCCTGGCTGCCCGTGAGAGAGACATTGGCCAAAGTTTCGTCCAAAGAGTCATTTAACATATCTGAAAAAAAAAGAATGAATGGGTCGAATCAAAGAGCCTTACGAGAAAAAAAAATCAAATTGGCATGATTATAATGTCAGTAGAAAACGCGTACCGCCAAAGCCACTCGAGTTTTGTTCAGGGTGAGTGTCAACTTGTTCGTTCGTCTCCGTCTTTATTTCAGACTCAACTCGTTTCGAAGGACTCTCTAAGAGGATAATCTTTCTGTTCTGTCTTTCGGCTTTTCTTGAAAGTATTTTTCTGCAGAAATCGTAAACAGAAAGGCGGCTTACATCTCAAATGAAAGATAAATGAACATAAATCAGGATTGTAAGGGGAAGACTGTTTCAAACCTCAACGTTTTGCGGTGTTCTTCGCTCATTTCATCCTTAAGCGACGTGACCTCCCAGGTTTTTGAAATTCTCTTCACGAATGACTCGCGTACGCCACTCCAAACGAAGCCCTGTAATGGCTGCAAAGAAGACGAGAACGCAATAAGAACGACATAAAGAAAAAATCGTTTCCGAAGCGTAGTTTAACTTTTTACTCACCTGGCCCTTTTTGCAGAGAAGCATCCATACTTTATTTCCAGATGGGAACCATTTGAGTGGATTATCGTCAGCAAGCCCGCAAATTGCTGCCACAAACTTTGCATCGTAGACAGGGGGGTAAGGAATGCCCTTCATCCTGATTCAGACGGGGGCAACTAAAAAACGCAAAATGAAAAAAATATTAATTGCGCACGACTGTTGTGAATGGTGGGTACCCTAACTGACACACTGGTTGAGTTTCTGAAATAATAATGATCTTGCCAGAGTGAAAAGAGTGATTTTTCGGCCTTCATTACGACGCTTCCGTGCAGGAGGCCACAATCTTCAGGCACGCGCCAGAAACATAGGCCACTATCTGGACGAGCCGTAACCGAAAGTCACTTACTGCTTTCGGGAATAGGTTAGGGTTGACATCCAGACCGACAGTCGACACACAACCGTTTGGACAAGACCATTATTTGATGGCCAACGTTCTCTTACAATCCATCGATAGCGACAGGTTACAGTTGGAAGAAGATACCTTCATAAGTGATACGACTGGAATTGGTTAACGTCACCAAGCGGAAAAAGCCGGGGAGTGGCTTCTAAAACAGGATCGAGTGGATAGTGGCTTATGTTTGAAGCACTTGCAGATAGTGGCCGGCTTTTTCGAAAGCCACGTGCAGATGGCAGCCTTCTGCATGGGGCTGTCGATTGTGTCTCAATAATCCATAACCTTACACTCTGATGCCGGAAAACACGCCCGATTCAACCATCACATCGAGTACCTGCGAGTGAGGTTGTCTTCATTGATCAAATTTGTCCCAATCTGATGTCGTGTAACTCACCTTTCGAAACAAAACGAATGGACACTGTAACGCAGCAGAATGACACTTCTCTGGGTGGCGTGTCTTGTATGAAGGAAACAACCACGATGTCAGCGCCCTCTCTTTAACACCTTTCTCCGCTTTGAGACTTTTAGCACGTTTTGCCAACCTTACTATCCAAAAAAAGCGTGATGCTTTTTTGTCTAGTGTTGTTTGTGCTATAAGGCAGCACGCTCAGCAAATGAAAACAAAACAACGTTATTCACATCTCCCTACCTGTTTTATTTTTTTTTATTTTTTAAAGTCTGTAACTGGGTTTTGGTTGCTACCCGTCTGCTCGCTCTTTTCCGTGACTACATTTTGGCATCGTTTGTGACCACTTTCGGTCAAGTTTTTTCAGTGGACTAGAAAAGCGAATCCTGTCAAACAGGTTTCCGACATGTGGCCGGAAATCAGCTTGTCCCAGTCAAAAACCGGGTTCGTTCCCCAACGGCCTGGAACGCATTGTATTTGGTGTGAAAACGGAGTTTTCCGAGTAGGGTGGGCCTAACCTCGACGGCGCCTTTTTTGGGCCTAAAACGGTCTACCCTGTCAGACTTGACTGAAATCGGTATGGAACGTTGCTATGGGCCTAAGAGGAAGATGCCCGGCGCCCAATGGTCTTACACGCATTAAATTTGGTGTGAAAACGGTGCTTTTCGTGCGGGTTTGGTGTGTTGCCTACTTTCCCGGCGTAATCATCTTAGTTACTTCCCTTTGAAGCCTTAAACAGGCAGTTTCAGGCCGAAATGGACCTCGGAATAATGGCTGGAGTAACTGGAGGGTGCTCCAGCACATCACTCTTTAATTTGGACCATTTCAAATATTAGACCGAAAACGGTAAAAAAAACCACTGATGTATAGCCTTAACCGTTTTTTTTGACTTAAACGATCGACCCTCTCAGATTTGTCTGAAATCGGTATGGAACGTTGCTATGGGCCTAAGAGGAAGATGCCCGGTGCCCAATGGTCTTACACGTATTTAATTTGGTGTAAAACGGTGTTTTTCGAGCGGGTTTGGTTAGTTGCCTTTCTCCCACAAACTAACCTAACCTAACCTTACCTTACCAAACCTAACCGAACTTAACCTAATTGTAACACGGGCTAACATATTTCACCTCTCTAGAGGTGAAACTTGGGTTTAAAATACGAAATCTCGCATCGTTTACGAGATACGGCTATGTTCGTTCATTTAAGAACAATAGTCGTGTATTCTTAACGATCGTCGTCCGGAACGGAATCAAACTAACCTAACCTAACCTTACCATCCCCACAGTGGTCCCTTCGGTGGTCCCATGGGGACGTCGCGTCGCGGACGCGCTACAGACCTTCTGGTGGAGTGTGTGCTACGAAGTAGCTTCACGTGTGTGCTACGAAGTAGCTACACGTGTGTGCTGCGAAGCAGCTACACGTAGACTACAGGCAACACTGCCCGCACGCTCTCCCGGATCGAATCAAACTCACCTTTCCTAACCTTACCTTCTAGTGGAGTGTAGGCTACGAAGTAGCTGCGCGTAGACTACGGGAAACACTGCCTGCACGCCCTTCCGGATCGGAATCAAACTAACCTAACCTAGCCTAACCTAACCTAACCTTACCTTACCAAACCTAACCGAACCTAACCTAATTGTAACACGGGCTAACATATTTCACCTCTTTAGAGGTGAAACTTGGGTTTAAAATACGAAATCTCGCATCGTTTACGAGATACGGCTATGTTCGTTCATTTAAGAACAATAGTCGTGTATTCTTAACGATCGTCGTCCGGAACGGAATTAAACTAACCTAACCTAACCTTACCATCCCCACAGTGGTCCCTTCGGTGGTCCCAGCGGGACGTCGCGTCGCGGACGCGCTACAGACCTTCTGGTGGAGTGTGTGCTACGAAGTAGCTACGCGTAGACTACAGGCAACACTGCCTGCACGCTCTTGGATCGGAATCAAACTAACCTAACCTCACCTAACCTAACCTAACCTAACCTAACCTAACCTTACCTAACCCTGCGACGTCTAGAGCGGGTCTCAAGCGATCTAGGACCTCTGACCCCGCCCAAACGCCGGCTCGGACCTTCCCCGACCCAACACTCGGCTTTGTCAGCCGGGGCCATCCATTGCCTGCCTGACATACCCGCTCCGCGCTCAACCCAGCGAACCTCGCGACGTCTAGAGAGGGTCTCAAGCGATCTAGGACCTCTGACCCCGCCCAAACGCCGGCTCGGACCTTCCCCGACCCAACACTCGGCTTTGTCAGCCGGGGCCATCCATTGCCTGCCTGACATACCCGCTCCGCGCTCAACCCAGCGAACCTCGCGACGTCTAGAGAGGGTCTCAAGCGATCTAGGACCTCTGACCCCGCCCAAACGCCGGCTCGGACCTTCCCCGACCCAACACTCGGCTTTGTCAGCCGGGGCCATCCATTGCCTGCCTGACATACCCGCCCCGCGCTCAGCTCAGCGAACCTCGCGACGTCTAGAGCGGGTCTCAAGCGATCTAGGACCTCTGACCCCGCCCAAACGCCGGCTCGGACCTTCCCCGACCCAACACTCGGCTTTGTCAGCCGGGGCCATCCATTGCCTGCCTGACATACCCGCTCCGCGCTCAATCCAGCGAACCTCGCGACGTCTAGAGCGGGTCTCAAGCGATCTAGGACCTCTGACCCCGCCCAAACGCCGGCTCGGACCTTCCCCGACCCAACACTCGGCATTGTCAGCCGGGGCCATCCATTGCCTGCCTGACATACCCGCCCCGCGCTCAGCTCAGCGAACCTCGCGACGTCTAGAGCGGGTCTCAAGCGATCTAGGACCTCTGACCCCGCCCAAACGCCGGCTCGGACCTTCCCCGACCCAACACTCGGCTTTGTCAGCCGGGGCCATCCATTGCCTGCCTGACATACCCGCCCCGCGCTCAGCTCAGCGAACCTCGCGACGTCTAGAGCGGGTCTCAAGCGATCTAGGACCTCTGACCCCGCCCAAACGCCGGCTCGGACCTTCCCCGACCCAACACTCGGCTTTGTCAGCCGGGGACATCCATTGCCTGCCTGACATACCCGCTCCGCGCTCAATCCAGCGATCCTCGCGACGTCTAGAGCGGGTCTCAAGCGATCTAGGACCTCTGACCCCGCCCCAACGCCGGCTCGGACCTTCCCCGACCCAACACTCGGCTTTGTCAGCCGGGGACATTTATTGCCTGCCTGACATACCCGCTCCGCGCTCAACACAGCGATCCTCGCGACGTCTAGAGCGGGTCTCAAGCGATCTAGGACCTCTGACCCCGCCCCAACGCCGGCTCGGACCTTCCCCGACCCAACACTCGGCTTTGTCAGCCGGGGACATCCATTGCCTGCCTGACATACCCGCTCCGCGCTCAACACAGCGATCCTCGCGACGTCTAGAGCGGGTCTCAAGCGATCTAGGACCTCTGACCCCGCCCCAACGCCGGCTCGGACCTTCCCCGACCCAACACTCGGCTTTGTCAGCCGGGGACATCCATTGCCTGCCTGACAAACCCGCTCCGCGCTCAACCCAGCGAACCTCGCGACGTCTAGAGCGGGTCTCAAGCGATCTAGGACCTCTGACCCTGCCCAAACGCCAGCTCGGACCTTCCCCGACCCAACACTCGGCTTTGTCAGCCGGGGACATCCATTGCCTGCCTGACATGTCCTAAATGCTCCGAACCTAAACGAACCTAACCGAACCTAACCGAACCTAACCGATTCTAACCGAACCTAACCTAACCTAACCTAACCTAACCTAACCTAACCTAACCTAACCGAACCTAACCGCGGCCAGGAGAAGCGCCCCAACACAGCCGAGACTAAGTTTGGCCCGCCGCGTCCATACACGTGCGCTCTTATCGCATCGTACCAACCTGACGGCGTTCACGGCCACGGCGGCAAAACCATGGCCGCACCGCCGTGCTCCGCGGCCTAGAGCAGCGAGGACAAAGTGCGCAAAGAAGCTACAACTTTGTTCAGCTTGCCATATTAACGCACATGTTTTTGTAAAAACGCGCTTCAACACCCAGCAAGCCATCAGAAACAGGAGCTTAAACTGACACGGAAGAACGATTTTTTCTTTATTTTTGTTAACACAGATCAGAATCACGGGACAAGGAAACGTGTCTTCCCTTTTCGGGTTTCACTCTTGTTTCAAAGAGCAGGTGAATGGGAGACTCGTGGCTACTCCGTCTGTGTGCTGACTGACACCTGATAAGAAACATGAGAAGGAAGGACCATTTGTAACGTCACTTAGTACCATTGAGCTGAAGGCGTATTGAAAAAACAAAAACATACCATTTGACAAATGTCGGTTTGCGTTTCTTTAGAATGACTTTCCTGGCTGCCCGTGAGAGAGACATTGGACAAAGTTTCATCAAAAGAGTCATTCAACATGTCTAAAAAAAAAAGAATGAATGGGTCGAATCAAAGAGCCTTACGAGAAAAAAAAAATCAAATTGGCATGATTGCAATGTCAGTAGAAAAAGCGTACCGCCAAAGCCACTCGAGTTTTGTTCAGGGTGAGTGTCAACTTGTTCGTTCGTCTCCGTCTTTATTTCAGACTCAACTCGTTTCGAAGGACTGTCTAAGAGGACAATCTTTCTGTTCTGTCTTTCGGCTTTTCTTGAAAGTATTTTTCTGCAGAAATCGTAAACAGAAAGGCGGCTTACATCTCAAATGAAAGATAAATGAACATAAATCAGGATTGTAAGGGGAAGACTGTTTCAAACCTCAACGTTTTGCGGTGTTCTTCGCTCATTTCATCCTTAAGCGACGTGACCTCCCAGGTTTTTGAAATTCTCTTCACGAATGACTCGCGTACGCCACTCCAAACGAAGCCCTGTAATGGCTGCAAAGAAGACGAGAACGCAATAAGAACGACATAAAGAAAAAATCGTTTCCGAAGCGTAGTTTAACTTTTTACTCACCTGGCCCTTTTTGCAGAGAAGCATCCATACTTTATTTCCAGATGGGAACCATTTGAGTGGATTATCGTCAGCAAGCCCGCAAATTGCTGCCACAAACTTTGCATCGTAGACAGGGGGGTAAGGAATGCCCTTCATCCTGATTCAGACGGGGGCAACTAAAAAACGCAAAATGAAAAAAATATTAATTGCGCACGACTGTTGTGAATGGTGGGTACCCTAACTGACACACTGGTTGAGTTTCTGAAATAATCATGATCTTGCCAGAGTGAAAAGAGTGATTTTTCGGCCTTCATTACGACGCTTCCGTGCAGGAGGCCACAATCTTCAGGCACGCGCCAGAAACATAGGCCACTATCTGGACGAGCCGTAACCGAAAGTCACTTACTGCTTTCGGGAATAGGTTAGGGTTGACATCCAGACCGACAGTCGACACACAACCGTTTGGACAAGACCATTATTTGATGGCCAACGTTCTCTTACAATCCATCGATAGCGACAGGTTACAGTTGGAAGAAGATACCTTCATAAGTGATACGACTGGAATTGGTTAACGTCACCAAGCGGAAAAAGCCGGGGAGTGGCTTCTAAAACAGGATCGAGTGGATAGTGGCTTATGTTTGAAGCACTTGCAGATAGTGGCCGGCTTTTTCGAAAGCCACGTGCAGATGGCAGCCTTCTGCATGGGGCTGTCGATTGTGTCTCAATAATCCATAACCTTACACTCTGATGCCGGAAAACACGCCCGATTCAACCATCACATCGAGTACCTGCGAGTGAGGTTGTCTTCATTGATCAAATTTGTCCCAATCTGATGTCGTGTAACTCACCTTTCGATACAAAACGAATGGACACTGTAACGCAGCAAGATGACACTTCTCTGGGTGGCGTGTCTTGTATGAAGGAAACAACCACGATGTCAGCGCCCTCTCTTTAACACCTTTCTCCGCTTTGAGACTTTTAGCACGTTTTGCCAACCTTACTATCCAAAAAAGCGTGATGCTTTTTTGTCTAGTGTTGTTTGTGCTATAAGGCAGCACGCTCAGCAAATGAAAACAAAACAACGTTATTCACATCTCCCTACCTGTTTTATTTTTTTTTATTTTTTAAGTCTGTAACTGGGTTTTGGTTGCTACCCGTCTGCTCGCTCTTTTCCGTGACTACATTTTGGCATCGTTTGTGACCACTTTCGGTCAAGTTTTTTCAGTGGACTAGAAAAGCGAATCCTGTCAAACAGGTTTCCGACATGTGGCCGGAAATCAGCTTGTCCCAGTCAAAAACCGGGTTCGTTCCCCAACGGCCTGGAACGCATTGTATTTGGTGTGAAAACGGAGTTTTCCGAGTAGGGTGGGCCTAACCTCGACGGCGCCTTTTTTGGGCCTAAAACGGTCTACCCTGTCAGACTTGACTGAAATCGGTATGGAACGTTGCTATGGGCCTAAGAGGAAGATGCCCGGCGCCCAATGGTCTTACACGCATTAAATTTGGTGTGAAAACGGTGCTTTTCGTGCGGGTTGGTGTGTTGCCTACCTTCCCGGCGTAATCATCTTAGTTACTTCCCTTTGAAGCCTTAAACAGGCAGTTTCAGGCCGAAATGGACCTCGGAATAATGGCTGGAGTAACTGGAGGGTGCTCCAGCACATCACTCTTTAATTTGGACCATTTCAAATATTAGACCGAAAACGGTAAAAAAACCACTGATGTATAGCCTTAACCGTTTTTTTGACTAAAACGATCGACCCTCTCAGATTTGTCTGAAATCGGTATGGAACGTTGCTATGGGCCTAAGAGGAAGATGCCCGGTGCCCAATGGTCTTACACGTATTTAATTTGGTGTAAAACGGTGTTTTTCGAGCGGGTTTGGTTAGTTGCCTTTCTCCCACAAACTAACCTAACCTAACCTTACCTTACCAAACCTAACCGAACTTAACCTAATTGTAACACGGGCTAACATATTTCACCTCTCTAGAGGTGAAACTTGGGTTTAAAATACGAAATCTCCCATCGTTTACGAGATACGGCTATGTTCGTTCATTTAAGAACAATAGTCGTGTATTCTTAACGATCGTCGTCCGGAACGGAATCAAACTAACCTAACCTAACCTTACCATCCCCACAGTGGTCCCTTCGGTGGTCCCATGGGGACGTCGCGTCGCGGACGCGCTACAGACCTTCTGGTGGAGTGTGTGCTACGAAGTAGCTTCACGTGTGTGCTACGAAGTAGCTACACGTGTGTGCTGCGAAGCAGCTACACGTAGACTACAGGCAACACTGCCCGCACGCTCTCCCGGATCGAATCAAACTCACCTTTCCTAACCTTACCTTCTAGTGGAGTGTAGGCTACGAAGTAGCTGCGCGTAGACTACGGGAAACACTGCCTGCACGCCCTTCCGGATCGGAATCAAACTAACCTAACCTAGCCTAACCTAACCTAACCTTACCTTACCAAACCTAACCGAACCTAACCTAATTGTAACACGGGCTAACATATTTCACCTCTTTAGAGGTGAAACTTGGGTTTAAAATACGAAATCTCGCATCGTTTACGAGATACGGCTATGTTCGTTCATTTAAGAACAATAGTCGTGTATTCTTAACGATCGTCGTCCGGAACGGAATTAAACTAACCTAACCTAACCTTACCATCCCCACAGTGGTCCCTTCGGTGGTCCCAGCGGGACGTCGCGTCGCGGACGCGCTACAGACCTTCTGGTGGAGTGTGTGCTACGAAGTAGCTACGCGTAGACTACAGGCAACACTGCCTGCACGCTCTTGGATCGGAATCAAACTAACCTAACCTCACCTAACCTAACCTAACCTAACCTAACCTAACCTTACCTAACCCTGCGACGTCTAGAGCGGGTCTCAAGCGATCTAGGACCTCTGACCCCGCCCAAACGCCGGCTCGGACCTTCCCCGACCCAACACTCGGCTTTGTCAGCCGGGGCCATCCATTGCCTGCCTGACATACCCGCTCCGCGCTCAACCCAGCGAACCTCGCGACGTCTAGAGAGGGTCTCAAGCGATCTAGGACCTCTGACCCCGCCCAAACGCCGGCTCGGACCTTCCCCGACCCAACACTCGGCTTTGTCAGCCGGGGCCATCCATTGCCTGCCTGACATACCCGCTCCGCGCTCAACCCAGCGAACCTCGCGACGTCTAGAGAGGGTCTCAAGCGATCTAGGACCTCTGACCCCGCCCAAACGCCGGCTCGGACCTTCCCCGACCCAACACTCGGCTTTGTCAGCCGGGGCCATCCATTGCCTGCCTGACATACCCGCCCCGCGCTCAGCTCAGCGAACCTCGCGACGTCTAGAGCGGGTCTCAAGCGATCTAGGACCTCTGACCCCGCCCAAACGCCGGCTCGGACCTTCCCCGACCCAACACTCGGCTTTGTCAGCCGGGCCATCCATTGCCTGCCTGACATACCCGCTCCGCGCTCAATCCAGCGAACCTCGCGACGTCTAGAGCGGGTCTCAAGCGATCTAGGACCTCTGACCCCGCCCAAACGCCGGCTCGGACCTTCCCCGACCCAACACTCGGCATTGTCAGCCGGGCCATCCATTGCCTGCCTGACATACCCGCCCCGCGCTCAGCTCAGCGAACCTCGCGACGTCTAGAGCGGGTCTCAAGCGATCTAGGACCTCTGACCCCGCCCAAACGCCGGCTCGGACCTTCCCCGACCCAACACTCGGCTTTGTCAGCCGGGGCCATCCATTGCCTGCCTGACATACCCGCCCCGCGCTCAGCTCAGCGAACCTCGCGACGTCTAGAGCGGGTCTCAAGCGATCTAGGACCTCTGACCCCGCCCAAACGCCGGCTCGGACCTTCCCCGACCCAACACTCGGCATTGTCAGCCGGGGCCATCCATTGCCTGCCTGACATACCCGCCCCGCGCTCAGCTCAGCGAACCTCGCGACGTCTAGAGCGGGTCTCAAGCGATCTAGGACCTCTGACCCCGCCCAAACGCCGGCTCGGACCTTTTCCGACCCAACACTCGGCTTTGTCAGCCGGGGCCATCCATTGCCTGCCTGACATACCCGCTCCGCGCTCAACCCAGCGAACCTCGCGACGTCTAGAGAGGGTCTCAAGCGATCTAGGACCTCTGACCCCGCCCAAACGCCGGCTCGGACCTTCCCCGACCCAACACTCGGCTTTGTCAGCCGGGGCCATCCATTGCCTGCCTGACATACCCGCTCCGCGCTCAACCCAGCGAACCTCGCGACGTCTAGAGAGGGTCTCAAGCGATCTAGGACCTCTGACCCCGCCCAAACGCCGGCTCGGACATTCCCCGACCCAACACTCGGATTTGTCAGCCGGGGCCATCCATTGCCTGCCTGACATACCCGCTCCGCGCTCAACCCAGCGAACCTCGCGACGTCTAGAGCGGGTCTCAAGCGATCTAGGACCTCTGACCCCGCCCAAACGCCGGCTCGGACATTCCCCGACCCAACACTCGGCTTTGTCAGCCGGGGACATCCATTGCCTGCCTGACATGTCCTAAATGCTCCGAACCTAAACGAACCTAACCGAACCTAACCGAACCTAACCGATTCTAACCGAACCTAACCGATTCTAACCGAACCTAACCTCACCTTACCTAACCAAACCTTACCTAACCGCGGCCAGGAGAAGCGCCCCAACACAGCCGAGACTAAGTTTGGCCCGCCGCGTCCATACACGTGCGCTCTTATCGCATCGTACCAACCTGACGGCGTTCACGGCCACGGCGGCAAAACCATGGCCGCACCGCCGTGCTCCGCGGCCTAAAGCAGCGAGGACAAAGTGCGCAAAGAAGCTACAACTTTGTTCAGCTTGCCATATTAACGCACATGTTTTTGTAAAAACGCGCTTCAACACCCAGCAAGCCATCAGAAACAGGAGCTTAAACCGACACGGAAGAACGATTTTTTCTTTATTTTTGTTAACACAGATCAGAATCACGGGACAAGGAAACGTGTCTTCCCTTTTCGGGTTTCACTCTTGTTTCAAAGAGCAGGTGAATGGGAGACTCGTGGCTACTCCGTCTGTGTGCTGACTGACACCTGATAAGAAACATGAGAAGGAAGGACCATTTGTAACGTCACTTAGTACCATTGAGCTGAAGGCGTATTGAAAAAACAAAAACATACCATTTGACAAATGTCGGTTTGCGTTTCTTTAGAATGACTTTCCCGGCTGCCCGTGGTAGAGACATTGGCCAAAGTTTCATCAAAAGAGTCATTTAACATATCTGAAAAAAGAAGAATGAGTGGGTCTAATCAAAGAGCCTTACGAGAAAAAAAAATCAAATTGGCATGATTGCAATGTCAGCAGAAAACGCGTACCGCCAAAGCCACTCGAGTTTTGTTCAGGGTGAGTGTCAACTTGTTCGTTCGTCTCCGTCTTTATTTCAGACTCAACTCGTTTCGAAGGACTGTCTAAGGGGACAATCTTTCTGTTCTGTCTTTCGGCTTTTCTTGAAAGTATTTTTCTGCAAAAATCGTAAACAGAAAGGCGGCTTACATCTCAAATGAAAGATAAATGAACATAAATCAGGATTGTGAGGGGAAGACTGTTTCAAACCTCAACGTTTTGCGGTGTTCTTCGCTCATTTCATCCTTAAGCGACGTGACCTCCCAGGTTTTTGAAATTCTCTTCACGAATGACTCGCGTACGCCACTCCAAACGAAGCCCTGTAATGGCTGCAAAGAAGACGAGAACGCAATAAGAACGACATAAAGAATAAATCGTTTGCGAAGCGTAGTTTAACTTTTTACTCACCTGGCCCTTTTTGCAGAGAAGCATCCATACTTTATTTCCAGATGGGATCCATTTGAGTGGATTATCGTCAGCAAGCCCGCAAATTGCTGCCACAAACTTTGCATCGTAGACAGGGGGGTAAGGAATGCCCTTCATCCTGATTCAGACGGGGGCAACTAAAAAACGCAAAATGAAAAAAATATTAATTGCGCACGACTGTTGTGAATGGTGGGTACCCTAACTGACACACTGGTTGAGTTTCTGAAATGATCATGATCTTGTCAGAGTGAAAAGAGTGACTTTTTGGCCTTCATTACGACGCTTCCGTGCAGGAGGCCACAATCTTCAGGAACGCGCCAGAAACATAGGCCACTATCTGGACGAGCCGTAACCGAAGGTCACTTACTGCTTTCGGGAATAGGTTAGGGTTGACATCCAGACCGACAGTCGACACACAACCGTTTGGACAAGACCATTATTTGATGGCCAACGTTCTCTTACAATCCATCGATAGCGACAGGTTACAGTTGGAAGAAGATACCTTCATAAGTGATACGACTGGAATTGGTTAACGTCACCAAGCGGAAAAAGCCGGGGAGTGGCTTCTAAAACAGGATCGAGTGGATAGTGGCTTAAGTTTGAAGCACTTGCAGATAGTGGCCGGCTTTTTCGAAAGCCACGTGCAGATGGCAGCCTTCTGCATGGGGCTGTCGATTGTGTCTCGATAATCCATAACCTTACACTCTGATGCCGGAAAACACGCCCGATTCAACCATCACATCGAGTACCTGCGAGTGAGGTTGTCTTCATTTATCAATTTTGTCCCAATCTGATGTCGTGTAACTCACCTTTCGAAACAAAACGAATGGGCACTGTAACGCAGCAGAATGACACTTCTCTGGGTGGCGTGTCTTGTATGAAGGAAACAACCACGATGTCAGCGCCCTCTCTTTAACACCTTTCTCCGCTTTGAGACTTTTAGCACGTTTTGCCAACCTTACTATCCAAAAAAAGCGTGATGCTTTTTTGTCTAGTGTTGTTTGTGCTATAAGGCAGCACGCTCAGCAAATGAAAACAAAACAACGAACGTTCTTTCGAAAAGCCAGTCTCACAGACATGATGAATTTCAGACATTTCTTACAATCATGTGTTTACCACACTTAACTGAAAACTTCATAAACTCCTTCTTAAAATTAATAAACATTGCTTATAAATGTTTTGTAAACCCTCTTAGTTTAAAAGTGTCAATCAACATTTTAAATCGTTGATTAACGACAATTCCAAAAATAAATTAAAATCTACAAGCACGGCGATAAAGCCTGATAAAAACACTTATCCTTAATAAAAGAACAATATTTATATAAATAAGATAACATAAAAATTAAACAAATCTTAAAATGAGATTTCGACGAGGGTTGTAATGGAAAAGCATACCTCCGGCCCCTTTTTAACAGCCAATGAGGAATTGTTATTCAAAACTTACATTTCGTATTAAAAACTCTTGTGCAGCAGTTCACTGGATGAACCTTCTTCAAAGAAGATTAACAGGCCTCCCCCATCCCCTTATTATACCAAAGTCATTCCCCTTGGCCCACATCTTCCTTTCGACCTAACCGCTCGCAGCGCACTCTACCGGAATACAACCATAAACTTGGGGCGTACCGTGGGGGATGAACAGCGGCGAGGGCTCGCTCCCGTCTCTCAAGCTGCAGAAACATCGTCAGTTTAAGGTATGATGGCATGTTTGGTACAGATTTGTTAGGGCAATAAGGACATGAAGTGGTTTTTAAATATTTGACGGGGAAAACCGTAGTTTGTAAGCAGTCAATGTGTTTTCTTGGCCTTTGTACAGATAGCTCTCGCTGGTAGCTTTTGTTACTGTAAGGCAGCATATAAGCAAACACCTTCAGTCACTTGGGTCAAGGGAGTCCGCCGGGGATTCGTGAGAAATCGTTGTCAGTATCATTGGTGATGCGATTTAAAGTGATTCACTCTTCTAACACGATACCCAACATTGACTCTCTTTTTGAGGACCAGACGTTTCGAGGTATTTTGATAAGTCACGTTGAACAGAATGTTTTTGAATGAAATGCAATGATATGTAAGAATACTAAAGGACAAGCGTTGCTGATGAGGTTAGGTCTGAAGGTTATTTTTGCTGTTCCCTGGAAAAAAATATAAAAGACACCTGCCTGATTCGAATCTTATAAAATTTTTTGTTATAAATCCCACTTCTTGAGGCCATTATTGTGGTTTCATTCTCATTTTTCGAAAGGGAATTCTTTGAGCACAGGTTTTTAATGAACTGCCCCTGATGAGCAGGCTCATTTTTACAATCCGTAAATGAATTTCGTCGCTTTTACAGATAAGAAGCTATAAAACATTTTGGATGAAAATGTTCCGTTGCAATAAATGTGCCAACCTTTTTAATTCCATCGGACAATTTATTTGTCATCTGGAGGATGAGCTACGAGCACTTCATGTAGGTATGACTCCTGTGTTATTATATAAACGGTAAATTGATCACCTTTTAAACTTTTAAAAATTCCTTTGCAGGGGGGAGAAAAGGTTGATCACAATATGTGTTTCTACGAGTTTTTTCCTCAATGGACAAATCAGTTTACATGCTTTATATGCCATGCTTCATTTTCTTGTGCAAGCATGCTTGCAAAGCATTTAAAAGAATTACTTGCAGAAGACATGATTTTCATTGAAAGAAAGCCAACAGTGACTAGCAGACCTGAGGGGAAGCAATGATTTCACGTTTTTATGGTTCATTCATACAAAGCTCAATTTTTTAAATATTTCGTTACTCGAAAAAAGCAAAGTGTCTTCAACTTTTGAAAGTGTTTTAGGTAATTTGATCGAAACCATTCAGTGATGTGGTTACTGCGGAGATCAGGACGACTTATTTAAAGAGCTTTTTTTATAAGTTAAACTATTCAAAATGTAATTTTACTGTTTCTTTGTGCCAAAGAATACTCTCTGTAAAACAAAGAAAGACTCACTAACATGCAACGGTAAATCGAGGACATGGAACCCGCATGATGATGGCTATCTAAGATTGATGTTTGTTAAGCCGAGCGCGTGCGTTTGAGCACACTGTTGACTAAGGATTTGGAAAAATAAAACATAAATTTTAATGCAAAAACCCCTTTCACCCGTGATATTTGCCTTAGTGTGAAACCTTTTTGGCGTGATTTTGGATTACACGCACTCACAGTGCATAAAAGCGTTAGCCATCAAAACCGCATTTTATTCTGTTGCTAACGTGGCATAAAATCCCCCTTGACCAGGCCCCGTTTTAAACCAAACCAATAAACAAAAAATTGTGATCTCGTGGTCTTTGCGTAACGAAGGATAACTAAATTGAGAAACGAAACAATACAAACAGCAAATATTTGATGCCTCGATTGACCAAGGATCGAAAAAAGAGACAATTTATTTTTTTGCAGCCTGCCCTTTGCTCTGCTTCTATCCTGCCAGCGTACAGGCAGCATTAATGACTCTTCTTTGTCGATTTTCATAATTAGTCCAAGAAAAGCGTTGCACGGGAAGTTTTGGCTGATGTGCGCTTCATTTCTAAAACGAACGCACGTCAGAATCCAGTAAGAAGAAAAGAAGGGTTAATTAGCAGGTCTTTTACACCTTCTTTCATTTGGTGCATACCAGGTGGCAAACCTCGCTTTTAAGCAGTGCAAACACGATTTCACAACATGCGCCTCTTTTCATGCTTCTATAAAAAACATTCTCTTTCGTGATCACAGGCCGGGTTGCCGACACAATTGTTCAACAAAAGCGCAGTTGTTCATCCTGAACATGCAAACATTTATGGCATATCAGTTCTGGATTTGGAGGCTAGTGATATAGGTTACGATTCCTGTTCGTGTGCTGCTCATCACCGTTTGCCTCCTTTCAGAAACGTCATTTTGGTTGACACGGAAAGGAAAATGAAGGTATGTCTGCGTCAATAAAATGTTTGATCACTCGACATCACAGTTGAATAAGCGGTATATTTGTGTGATCCAGACTTCAGCGTTTTTTTTAATGTGTAAATGATTTTGTCTGCGTGTTGGAATTAAAGGTTAGGTTTGGGTGACCATGACTCATCTCTTTTTTCTTCTCTTTTTTTTTTTTTTTGTTTTAGCCTGCTTCAAAAGAGTCATGTTTATTAATATTGCCACCCGAAATATGGCAGATGGTTTTAGAAAGCAACGTCATCAGTGATAGTGATGCTGCAAATGCACTGTCAGGACTAGCATTGAGCATCCCTTCGCCATCTCTGATGTGGAAACGACGTTGTCCTCATTTATCACTATGTCTTTGCAGTGAAAGTGTTGTCCTGGACCATGCTTGTTTTATAAAACGACTCGTCATCGAAAATCGACACTACCCTGCTGAGTGTTCCGGACGGCTTATGGTTGGCTCACTTTTATCTATTCAATGTTTCGCAAAGTGTTGTGTTTCTTTTTTGTCTCAGTCTTTGTTCTATGGCATTCCAGGGCAGCCTTCTGTCACTGACGAAAGACGAAAGGCCTTTCATCGTGGAAGACTTGACCTTCAACAATGTTGTTTTCTCGGTGAATCTTGTGAAGGTTGTTTTGAGTTCTCACCTGATAAAAGTTAAAAAGTTGAGAATTTGTTTTTCTGACTGTGAATATTTAGACGCTTCAAATTTACGAACCTCGGTTCAAACCAAGATGCAATCAGAAACCTATTCATCAACTCTGGAAGAGTACGTTTGTGAATATTTCTGCAACAGGCTTAACGCATTCGTTTTGAAGATTCACGAAAAGACATTAAAATATGTGACGATTCGGGTCGATGATTTTTATGACATTCAATTCCTGGCTAAGCAAATATGTTTGTTGAGGAATGATTGTGTCATAAAGCTAATTGTTTGTTTTCATTTTTTCTTTCATGACCAGTGCCCTGGGAAAAAAATAGAAGACCTTGCTTTAGAAAGAGTTTTTAAGAAGGCTGTTGGGAAAATACAATTCATATGCTGTCAGTGTGATCTTTAGGTCGGGTTTCAGAAACGTTGTTACAGATAAATTGAAATTGTTTGACTGTAGACATGGTTCAATAAACTAAGGAGTACATTTATTCGTAACTCCTTCTAAAAATGAGATGTCATGTTCCGCCACTTAAAAACTGCGGGTGAAGTTATTTTACTCAGGATTTTTGTTTGTGTTTGTTTGTACACATTTCTCAGCACCAATGGTGCCCCTCATCTGTATGCAGTTAGATTTGACTTGAGTGAAAAATCAAAGTGTTAGTAGTAAGCAAATTTCGCCAATAATAACAAAATGACTAGGTTTTACGAATAAAAAAAAAGAAAAATGAGTTTTATTTATTTTTTTTTACTGTCGGACCTAACCCACCATTACCTTCCTCGACATCAAATTGTCCAACCTATCCTCACAAAACCCCATCCTACCTTACCTAACCTTGGCATGGGATGCCCACTACAATTGGCCCTTATTTTCTGCCGCCAACGTGGCGGTTGGCTTGGTCGTCTCCAAAAGGTGGCTCCTTTTTGGTGACGACTGCAACAAACTGTCGGCACGATTGGGGCCAAACCGCTCATCCAAAAGATGAAAAAAATTGCCGGTAAGTGGCTATGACTTAATTATTTCCGTGGGGTCTAAACATTCAAAATTTTCTTTTCTACAAAACAAAAAAGTCGGAAATTGTTGTTTTTAAAAAAAAGAGTGAAATCGACACTATGTCAAATTTTGATTTGAATGGTAACTTAACATGTTTCTTTGATTTCGTAGGTTCCATCCCTAGCGCATGTAGTTAAGGCAACGTCCACAAAAAAATCAGACCGACATCTCAATTTTTGTGGACTGTAAGTCGCCAACAGTTTGAAAAACAGCACTTGAAATAAAAGCGTTAAAATTTTCTTATTGGGTGGCATTAACCCTTATCACCTTTATTTGAAAGTGCATGCCGTGTACAGAGAAAATATAAACAGTCACCGTAATATTGGCGGCACTCTAAGGATCATTTTGGGCGCAGAAAATAAAAATTAGATTTTTATGAAAAAAATACAATTTAATGTCGAAAAAGTCTTGATTTACTGGATAACTACAAGGTAAACAAAACTATCTTTCCAACAGAAAAACATGCATTTTTGAAAAAATACTGCGATGTTTCTTTTTTTCGTCGTTGTTACTGACAAAGCAGTCCCTTTCTTGAGTTTTGATCTGAAAAACAAACCAATCTTATTTTTTGATCGTTTTTTACTTGATTTTAACGTAAATTCTGCTCAGCCTACCTTTGTCAGTGATGCATTTGGCACGCCACATGCAAAGCTGCTCTTAGGATCCTAAAACCAGAGAGACAGAGTACTTATCATTAGAACTCACGTCCCCAACAACTTGCCCAATCGGACACAAAATTATTCATTTTCCAGCCTCACCTTCATCATGCGCCGAAAATCTTCAGTTTCTTTTCTCCACTCGTACAGGATCTAAAACAATGCTTCCAGTTTTGAGTCTGATATGACAAAAGCATGTATGAATGAAAACAAGTGAGACATATTTGAGTTATGTTTTTGTTTTTTTTTTATTAGTAGAACAACCAATTGAACTGACCTTGTGTTTTTCTCTGAAAGCAGCACTGACATTGGCAGGAAGAAATCAATTCGCAGCAGGGGCATTGACAGTCGGGCATGACTTTATCTTGTAACGACAAATGAAGTATTTCGTTGATTATCGCTCGAGAATTTTTTTGGATGTCATGGGACGTTAAGGTCCATATCTGGATGAGGGGTTAAATAACGTGACGCTGATGACACGCCTTTTAATTCCCTTTACCATATTTTGTGGAAGTCTTTGGTGTGAAACGCAATACTGGCACAACTCCAACGTACCCTTTTCGCGTGCAAACAGTTCTCTTTCTGCTTAAGTGGTCAATGGTTCAAAGTTAAGGTAGTAGAAACGATGCAGGTTATGTAAAGATAGAAACGTGAATTTTGGTAAGGTAATAGTTTTTAGTGGTCAGAATCCAATGGCAACGAGAAAAATACCCCTTTCCGAATGAAATTTTGAGCTGTTAGTGATTGAAAATTGCATGGGCCCTTATGGGAAAAGCTGGCAAAGCGCTGGTCTTTTAGCTTAGGATGTTAAAAGGATACACTTTGAGTAAAGATGAACAGAAAAGATTCAACTGAAAAATGTACATAAACATCTAAGGAACGGATGAGTAACAAAATAATTATGCGTTACCGTCGATATAAGAAAGCTTTAAAAGGTTAAAAGGAGGTATTGCGCTCGGCTTCAGGCCGCGTCGGCTGCGGAGCTCTGTAGCCAACCTAACAACGCGAAACTTATCTTTAGGGAGGGCAAGGGACCTGTCGGTGAGCCTTTTCTGTCCAATTATTCCAATTGTCCTTTTCTTTTTTAATAAAAAAACGTTAACGAAATAGAAAACGGGGGCATTTTGTAGATGAAACTATTTCTTATGACATATGCCAGTTTTCTCGTCGGCATGTTGGCTACGACGGCGGCGGCTGAAAGCTAGTCAAGTTAAGCCTTATTTTGAGTATTTTTATTAAAAATAAAATTTAAGAGAGCCAGTATTGGCATAAATGTCCTTCAAAAATTAAAATCTGGATTTTAAAAACAATTTTGGCTCCTCAACAAACGTTTTTCTTACAGTCACTCATTTGACTAGCATGCATCGTTTCTACTACCTAAAAAGAGGCAGAATGGCACCACACCCACGTTGCTCACAGGTATCGAATTGTAAGGGGACCCTTAAAGCGGTATGGCAAATCCAGGGTTCTGAGTAGGGCTCAGCTGAAGGTGGAGAGAGCAGCACCACCGCAGGAAGGTGGTTGCACAAAGGCACATCTTCTGCCAGCTGACCCTGCAGACAAGAGAAAACGCTACTGGCCCACACGCTGTGCAGGTGCGGATTCGATACTGCCCAGGAATTTTTTTTCGGTTGCGTTTGGCGGTCACATCCACGGTGTAAGTGTAAGATCTGTCGCGAGTAAGAGAAAGATCGTTTGAGAGTTTGCGTAAGTTCCTGCACAAGAACGTAAGTTTTGGTTAGGGAAGGGTTGACCGTTACGTTTTGAGTGGGAATGCCTCCCGAAGGCTGGCGCTAATCCCTTATCCGTAAACTCTTGTGTGCCCGATCGCTGCTTGGTCTTCTCATGGGCCGCAGGATCTCTCATCCTGTCCAAAAGTCCTCTTAGAATTCTTTATTCACCCGATGCACCCATACTTGCACGATGCAAGAAACAGACCAAAAGAGGTTCTGGAAAAAGTCAAACTTTCAAACATTTATGAGAAGAGGCATCTCTGACGCCTTTTTAGCTGAACGAATTCTCTAGTTCTCTAGCGTTGGCACCATTGTTCCTAACATCCAATGAGGTAACGCACAGACACAATGCAACCCAATTATTTCAAACAAATGTTGATTCACTTTTTTAAAATTATTCTTGATGCTTTTTGCCTGGTTATTGTTTACAGTACGGTCCTAACAAAACAGGATTTGGACAAACAAGTGTGACTTCGTCAACAACAACAACGGTCCTACTCATAATTAACCACGATGCAGGTGTGTATTCATATTATCCAAACGTTTCAACGTCAATTCAATCATAAAAGACTTTACGCGATGGAAAATGAACGTTGACATGGGTTTATTCCTTAGTATTTTGTTCATGCCGTTCCTTTCTAAAGCATTCCTCGGACGAAAAGCTTCATTCATAACCCTTAAGGATTCTAAAAATCCGTTTTATTTTATTTTAAAAAAGAAAAATTAATTTCTTCCTTTTCCTACAGACATCTGATGTCGCGGAAGATGCCGATCCTCGGAGTAGCTCTCGTGCATCAAAACTGCTTATATACAGCTTGTGGGCCAGTGGGGCAGCAGTTTTCGGACTTGTTTTAGTAATAATTTTAGTTCAGAACAAATAAGCTGTTCCTTTTTTTTTCGATATCTAAAATCAAACGTGAAACTTCTGTTAACAATAAACGATGCGGTGGGTGGATTGAATAATCTTATGCACTCCTCGAAATAAAAATTAACAATTTATGCTAGGGAGATAATCGAAGCTGCTGCATGTGTTTTTTTTTTTTAAGTAATCTTTCGGGTTAAACAGTAAAAAAAGAAATGCCTTTGAAGTAAAATGAGACAGCAAACAACAAAATAAATGTAGACCTTATTTATTGACTCCTCGGGTCTTAGATCGGACAAGAACTTTTTCTAAAAGAATTTTTAAGAAAGAAAAAGCAACCACATATATATTCAACACACACACACACACACACACTTAGAAATAAGTAAAATTAAAAAGATTGGTGAGAAACATCAGGCATATTTTGACTACAAAATTGTGACTTGTCGTCGTGTCTTCAACTCTTCGCCACTGCAAACAGGCATTGAACAACGAAGGTCCAGCGTGAATAAATAAATCAGCTTCAATCCTGAAACAGGCTTTCTGTTACTAAAAGTCTAATGCGCAATCCCGATAACAGTGAGAAGAAATATTGAATCAAAATAACAGGGGAAGTGAAATACGGATCATATATCAAAAAGACTTACCTCTTCCCAATTTTCAATTTGTTTGACTTGGACCTCCTCTATGGGGCAGAGGCTCTTATACTTTTTGGAATCGATTAAGTACACTTGGTAAGAATGGCGGTCTGGACATTCGTTTTCCTCGTGGTGCTGTGAATTAAAGAGGTTTATAAGTCCTGAGAAACTTCATTCATGACCCTAGATGAAGAGAGCATCATAAAAGAAACCCACCCTGAGCTCATGTTGTGGCATACGGTGGTTACTATTATGACTACAGCGTTTCCAATCCAAATGCTTGAATCTCCTCTCACACTTCACTAGGTGTTGCAGCATCCTGCTCTTCATGATAATGTGACTTCGGTCGTACGGGCAGGAGGTCAATTTTTGGGCTTGTTCCGACATGTTGGCTGAAGAAAACACAGAAAACATAAGGGTTGTAATATCAAAAAACAAACAGAAAAAAACAAACAAACAAAACGAATCATTTCAAACTTGGAAACGACCTAAATTAGAAAATAAAGGAGGCGAAATGACGATTGAAAATAAACGTTAATCTAGGGGTCAGTAAGGTTTGGTGGGTAAGAATGCAATACGATTTTGCCAATGTTTGGACAGGAAAGATGAAATCCTTTTCTTTACCGGACCGAAACTGGTACTCCAAGTGTGCTGTTGTGTAAGGATCCAGTCCGAACAGTTCTGCACAGAAGTTTTCAGACAGCACAGTGAACATTTCAAGAATCCATCAACGGTGTGCAGACTATTCCTTGGCATTCCCACAGCGTTTCTACGCCGATCATGACCATTCGTTGAGCCGATCCAAAAATGCGCTGCACGTGGCGTCCGCACCGTTTCTTTACCGTTCCTACACCCATCATGACCATTTGTCAAGCAACCCAAAAAGAACTGCGAGCAGCGTGCGTGCCGTTCGTACGCCGTTCCCACACCGATGATACGCCGATATTTCCCCGTTCGCAGACCGATCGGCAGCCGCCACCGGTGGGAGTTGATCCCACGCCCTGCTGGACCGAGAAGGCTATAAATCCGTTTAAAAGCCGTTGAATGGGACGAAAGACCAGCCCGAAGCCCTGTGACGGCTGGTGCCTTCAAGGACTCATTGCTACCCGGCCTGTGCCTGCTCAGCGCTTTGGACCAGGTCAGCGTCCGATCGCTCCAAATGGGTTGGCCGGCGCGGTTGGCTTGGTGAACCGATCTTCATCACCGCCAGCGTTCGAGCTCGCCGAGCACGGCTGACCTTAAGGAACAGAGACGCCATTGTTCACACTTGAATAACTCACGAGCGTTTCTATGGCGAAGAGGAGCTGATTCGAGGCGAAGAGGAACGGGGCACTCTGACAACCAAACCGTTCGAGGCGGCTCTTCGGCACGGACTGAGCTCGCCGCCGGAGCGCCTGGCGGCGAGCGGCGAGCCCTTCCCCCTCCATCGCGCTCGGCTCGGCCCGCTCGGCTCGGCCGGCTCGGCGCTGGCGTGGCTGGTGTTTACTCGTGAGATCCTCAGCGACCTGCTACGACCTGCCGGCGGCTTTCCCCCACCACTCTACTCTGGCATGGAGCCTGCGGCACGGCATTGTTGGCCCCTGAACGCGTTGCAATGGGGGGCGTCGCTAAGGTGTGACTCGAAAAGATCTTTTCAATTTGCCGTTCGCTGAGCGATAGCGAAGCCAGTTACTTGGGTGGGGTTTTAAAACTGATTCCGTCTGCACGGACGTGTGGGTCAAGACTTTTAACCCCTAAATCCTTTGCCGGTTCAAGGACGTCTACATCGTGACTGTCAGCGTGTGCAGGCAGTGGTGTTTCCCTATAAACTTTAACGGCCATACGGTGTTGTGGGTTGCCTACCTTCGAGGCGCCATACGTTACTGTTGTGAGTGACATTTATACAGTTAATTTTAAAGCTTCTTTTAGAACAAACTTAGGGCGTCTTTCTTGACCTCTCGTTGATTTGTTTGTGTTGCAGAATTGACAATCATTTAGCATAAGGCTCGAGGGGCGAACCACTCTTTAATTTTGCGAACACAGGATTGTGGGAATGTGCCTGAGTGTGCAACATTTTGGACCTGTTTGCCACACGTTTTGCCTTCTTACAGGCGTTTTGCCACACATTTTGCCTACTCACAGGCGTTTTTGATGGGGCCAGATTGTGTTTCCAATTCGCACACAGAATGTGGTGCGTGGTTCTCTCCTTGATACGGCTGCAAAAGCATTAAGCATAAGATTTCTGATCGGCAAGATCGATTGACGGGAACTTGGTCATTTTTAAGGTGTACGGCCGCGTATGGGACTGATCCTATCGCCTGAAAATTTTAAAAAGGCTGTACGGTCGCTCACGATTTTGATTATAGGCCGTACGGCGTGTGGCCACGCATGGCCCGGTAAACACCACTGCGTGCAGGGGCTGCGCGAGGCGGCGAGTGTGTTGCGAGTCAGAAACCAGCCAATGGAAATAAGTACGGATGGAATGACTATTGCTCAACTAACCATGAACATCAAACAAGCCATTAACCGTCCCCCTCCCGCACCCTTCGCCCCCCCCCAGCAAATTTCTGGAGCTCATCCCAGTCAACAAAACTTGGTCCCGTCCGGAACAGGACCATTCTTGGGACATCCCCACAGTGGTCCCTTGGTGGTCCCAGCGGGACGTTGCGTCGCGGGTCGCGCTGGAGACCTTCTAGTAGAGTGTATGCTACGAAGCAGCTACGCGTAGACTACAGGCGACACTGCCTGCACGCTTTACAGGCAACTATCGGCCAGCAAACCTGTTCACTGTTGGTAACTGCTACGCGCAAGCAACGCACGACAGCGCCGCGCGCTGCGGACTGCACCTAACCTTATTTTACAGTTCCTTTTTTACATTTTTTTAAAACCAATGCGTCTCAAGGAGCCTTATTTTAACACGGACTACCATATTTCACCTCTTTGGAGGTAAAACTTAGGTTTCCATTACGAAATCTCGTATCGTATACGAGATACGGCTCTGTTCGTTCATTTTAGGCGAATTATCGTGTGTTTTTAACAATCGTCTCCCGGATCGGAATCAAACTAACCAAACCTTACCTAATCTGACCTAACCTTACCTAACCGCGGCCAAGAGCAGCGCACTAACACAGCCCAGACTAAGTTAGGCCCGCCGCATCCATACACATGCGCTATTAACGCATCCTACCAACTTGACGGCGTTTATGGCCGCCCTGCCGTGCTCCGCGGCCTAGAGCAGCGAGGACAAAGTGCGCGAAGAAGCTACAACTTAGTTTTAGCTTGCCATATCAACGCACATGTCGTAAAAACGCACTTCAACACCCATCAAGCCATCACGGCCAACACGGCGAACACTGCGTCCTGCCACGCCCTGCGCTACTACCCCGGCCTGCGACAAACAGCACTCGATTTGCATTGCGGCAGAAGGCGCCGAACCTATCGAGTGCAAGACCCAGGAACACCGCGCCGTCGCTAAGATCATCGTGTAGCACCACACCGCGCGGCAGGTCACGAAAATCCTTCAGACGAACGACTCCACCTTACACCGCCGGGCCATGCAGGGCGCGACGGCCGAGCATTGCAAGGCCTAGCGTTCAGAGCGCGCCGTTCCGCAGCAAGACGGAACCAAGGACCCTTCGGCCCCTTGGTCATTGCCGAGGTCTGCTTCGTGGCCCATGGCGCAAGACAGTACACAAAAGCTGAACTCAGGCAAGAGGTATAGCCAGCACACGGCAAACCTGTCTTATAATGGCAGCTGCGTCAAACACGCACTTCACCAGCACGAGGGCCTTGTCCGCCACGCCATGCATCGCGACAACGATAAGGGTCATCCACTTTGCGTTGCGCGGCGTGCAGACCGAGCAAGACCGCCGCGCACTCGCTCATGGACGGCGAGGGACTCTGATTTGAAAGGGCGGAGGGGCGGAAACAAGGAGTAGCGACACTGCTTGAGAGATGCTTGAATGCGGCACATGCATTTAGCAAACATCGCCAGGTGAGCGGTGCCGTAAATACACGCAGCTTCATCCAGGTCGGCCCTTAAGCAATGGACGTCACACACTGTGCCGGTTTGAAGCACATGTCCAGATTTACCGAACCTAACCAAACCAATTCTAACCTAACCTTACCTAACCGCGGCCAGGAGAAGCGCCCCAACACAGCCCAGACTAAGTTTGGCCCGCCGCGTCCATACACGTGCGCTCTTATCGCATCGTACCAACCTGACGGCGTTCACGGCCAGGGCGGCAAAACCATGGCCGCCCCGCCGTGCTCCGCGGCCTAGAGCAGCGAGGACAAAGTGCGCAAAGAAGCTACAACTTTGTTCAGCTTGCCATATTAACGTACATGTTTTTGTAAAAACGCGCTTCAACACCCAGCAAGCCATTAGAAACAGGAGCTTAAACTGACACGGAAGAACGATTTTATCTTTATTTTTGTTAACACAGATCAGAATCACGGGACACGGAAACGTGTCTTCCCTTTTCGGGTTTCACTCTTGTTTCAAAGAGCAGGTGAATGGGAGACTCGTGGCTACTCCGTCTGTGTGCTGACTGAAACCTGATAAGAAACATGAGAAGGAAGGACCATTTGTAACGTCACTTAGTACCATTGAGCTGAAGGCGTATTGAAAAAAAAAACATACCATTTGACAAATGTCGGTTTGCGTTTCTTTAGAATGACTTTCCTGGCTGCCCGTGAGAGAGACATTGGCCAAAGTTTCGTCCAAAGAGTCATTTAACATATCTGAAAAAAAAAGAATGAATGGGTCGAATCAAAGAGCCTTACGAGAAAAAAAAATCAAATTGGCATGATTATAATGTCAGTAGAAAACGCGTACCGCCAAAGCCACTCGAGTTTTGTTCAGGGTGAGTGTCAACTTGTTCGTTCGTCTCCGTCTTTATTTCAGACTCAACTCGTTTCGAAGGACTCTCTAAGAGGATAATCTTTCTGTTCTGTCTTTCGGCTTTTCTTGAAAGTATTTTTCTGCAGAAATCGTAAACAGAAAGGCGGCTTACATCTCAAATGAAAGATAAATGAACATAAATCAGGATTGTAAGGGGAAGACTGTTTCAAACCTCAACGTTTTGCGGTGTTCTTCGCTCATTTCATCCTTAAGCGACGTGACCTCCCAGGTTTTTGAAATTCTCTTCACGAATGACTCGCGTACGCCACTCCAAACGAAGCCCTGTAATGGCTGCAAAGAAGACGAGAACGCAATAAGAACGACATAAAGAAAAAATCGTTTCCGAAGCGTAGTTTAACTTTTTACTCACCTGGCCCTTTTTGCAGAGAAGCATCCATACTTTATTTCCAGATGGGAACCATTTGAGTGGATTATCGTCAGCAAGCCCGCAAATTGCTGCCACAAACTTTGCATCGTAGACAGGGGGGTAAGGAATGCCCTTCATCCTGATTCAGACGGGGGCAACTAAAAAACGCAAAATGAAAAAAATATTAATTGCGCACGACTGTTGTGAATGGTGGGTACCCTAACTGACACACTGGTTGAGTTTCTGAAATAATAATGATCTTGCCAGAGTGAAAAGAGTGATTTTTCGGCCTTCATTACGACGCTTCCGTGCAGGAGGCCACAATCTTCAGGCACGCGCCAGAAACATAGGCCACTATCTGGACGAGCCGTAACCGAAAGTCACTTACTGCTTTCGGGAATAGGTTAGGGTTGACATCCAGACCGACAGTCGACACACAACCGTTTGGACAAGACCATTATTTGATGGCCAACGTTCTCTTACAATCCATCGATAGCGACAGGTTACAGTTGGAAGAAGATACCTTCATAAGTGATACGACTGGAATTGGTTAACGTCACCAAGCGGAAAAAGCCGGGGAGTGGCTTCTAAAACAGGATCGAGTGGATAGTGGCTTATGTTTGAAGCACTTGCAGATAGTGGCCGGCTTTTTCGAAAGCCACGTGCAGATGGCAGCCTTCTGCATGGGGCTGTCGATTGTGTCTCAATAATCCATAACCTTACACTCTGATGCCGGAAAACACGCCCGATTCAACCATCACATCGAGTACCTGCGAGTGAGGTTGTCTTCATTGATCAAATTTGTCCCAATCTGATGTCGTGTAACTCACCTTTCGAAACAAAACGAATGGACACTGTAACGCAGCAGAATGACACTTCTCTGGGTGGCGTGTCTTGTATGAAGGAAACAACCACGATGTCAGCGCCCTCTCTTTAACACCTTTCTCCGCTTTGAGACTTTTAGCACGTTTTGCCAACCTTACTATCCAAAAAAAGCGTGATGCTTTTTTGTCTAGTGTTGTTTGTGCTATAAGGCAGCACGCTCAGCAAATGAAAACAAAACAACGTTATTCACATCTCCCTACCTGTTTTATTTTTTTTTATTTTTTAAAGTCTGTAACTGGGTTTTGGTTGCTACCCGTCTGCTCGCTCTTTTCCGTGACTACATTTTGGCATCGTTTGTGACCACTTTCGGTCAAGTTTTTTCAGTGGACTAGAAAAGCGAATCCTGTCAAACAGGTTTCCGACATGTGGCCGGAAATCAGCTTGTCCCAGTCAAAAACCGGGTTCGTTCCCCAACGGCCTGGAACGCATTGTATTTGGTGTGAAAACGGAGTTTTCCGAGTAGGGTGGGCCTAACCTCGACGGCGCCTTTTTTGGGCCTAAAACGGTCTACCCTGTCAGACTTGACTGAAATCGGTATGGAACGTTGCTATGGGCCTAAGAGGAAGATGCCCGGCGCCCAATGGTCTTACACGCATTAAATTTGGTGTGAAAACGGTGCTTTTCGTGCGGGTTTGGTGTGTTGCCTACTTTCCCGGCGTAATCATCTTAGTTACTTCCCTTTGAAGCCTTAAACAGGCAGTTTCAGGCCGAAATGGACCTCGGAATAATGGCTGGAGTAACTGGAGGGTGCTCCAGCACATCACTCTTTAATTTGGACCATTTCAAATATTAGACCGAAAACGGTAAAAAAAACCACTGATGTATAGCCTTAACCGTTTTTTTTGACTTAAACGATCGACCCTCTCAGATTTGTCTGAAATCGGTATGGAACGTTGCTATGGGCCTAAGAGGAAGATGCCCGGTGCCCAATGGTCTTACACGTATTTAATTTGGTGTAAAACGGTGTTTTTCGAGCGGGTTTGGTTAGTTGCCTTTCTCCCACAAACTAACCTAACCTAACCTTACCTTACCAAACCTAACCGAACTTAACCTAATTGTAACACGGGCTAACATATTTCACCTCTCTAGAGGTGAAACTTGGGTTTAAAATACGAAATCTCGCATCGTTTACGAGATACGGCTATGTTCGTTCATTTAAGAACAATAGTCGTGTATTCTTAACGATCGTCGTCCGGAACGGAATCAAACTAACCTAACCTAACCTTACCATCCCCACAGTGGTCCCTTCGGTGGTCCCATGGGGACGTCGCGTCGCGGACGCGCTACAGACCTTCTGGTGGAGTGTGTGCTACGAAGTAGCTTCACGTGTGTGCTACGAAGTAGCTACACGTGTGTGCTGCGAAGCAGCTACACGTAGACTACAGGCAACACTGCCCGCACGCTCTCCCGGATCGAATCAAACTCACCTTTCCTAACCTTACCTTCTAGTGGAGTGTAGGCTACGAAGTAGCTGCGCGTAGACTACGGGAAACACTGCCTGCACGCCCTTCCGGATCGGAATCAAACTAACCTAACCTAGCCTAACCTAACCTAACCTTACCTTACCAAACCTAACCGAACCTAACCTAATTGTAACACGGGCTAACATATTTCACCTCTTTAGAGGTGAAACTTGGGTTTAAAATACGAAATCTCGCATCGTTTACGAGATACGGCTATGTTCGTTCATTTAAGAACAATAGTCGTGTATTCTTAACGATCGTCGTCCGGAACGGAATTAAACTAACCTAACCTAACCTTACCATCCCCACAGTGGTCCCTTCGGTGGTCCCAGCGGGACGTCGCGTCGCGGACGCGCTACAGACCTTCTGGTGGAGTGTGTGCTACGAAGTAGCTACGCGTAGACTACAGGCAACACTGCCTGCACGCTCTTGGATCGGAATCAAACTAACCTAACCTCACCTAACCTAACCTAACCTAACCTAACCTAACCTTACCTAACCCTGCGACGTCTAGAGCGGGTCTCAAGCGATCTAGGACCTCTGACCCCGCCCAAACGCCGGCTCGGACCTTCCCCGACCCAACACTCGGCTTTGTCAGCCGGGGCCATCCATTGCCTGCCTGACATACCCGCTCCGCGCTCAACCCAGCGAACCTCGCGACGTCTAGAGAGGGTCTCAAGCGATCTAGGACCTCTGACCCCGCCCAAACGCCGGCTCGGACCTTCCCCGACCCAACACTCGGCTTTGTCAGCCGGGGCCATCCATTGCCTGCCTGACATACCCGCTCCGCGCTCAACCCAGCGAACCTCGCGACGTCTAGAGAGGGTCTCAAGCGATCTAGGACCTCTGACCCCGCCCAAACGCCGGCTCGGACCTTCCCCGACCCAACACTCGGCTTTGTCAGCCGGGGCCATCCATTGCCTGCCTGACATACCCGCCCCGCGCTCAGCTCAGCGAACCTCGCGACGTCTAGAGCGGGTCTCAAGCGATCTAGGACCTCTGACCCCGCCCAAACGCCGGCTCGGACCTTCCCCGACCCAACACTCGGCTTTGTCAGCCGGGGCCATCCATTGCCTTCCTGACATACCCGCTCCGCGCTCAATCCAGCGAACCTCGCGACGTCTAGAGCGGGTCTCAAGCGATCTAGGACCTCTGACCCCGCCCAAACGCCGGCTCGGACCTTCCCCGACCCAACACTCGGCATTGTCAGCCGGGGCCATCCATTGCCTGCCTGACATACCCGCCCCGCGCTCAGCTCAGCGAACCTCGCGACGTCTAGAGCGGGTCTCAAGCGATCTAGGACCTCTGACCCCGCCCAAACGCCGGCTCGGACCTTCCCCGACCCAACACTCGGCTTTGTCAGCCGGGGCCATCCATTGCCTGCCTGACATACCCGCCCCGCGCTCAGCTCAGCGAACCTCGCGACGTCTAGAGCGGGTCTCAAGCGATCTAGGACCTCTGACCCCGCCCAAACGCCGGCTCGGACCTTCCCCGACCCAACACTCGGCATTGTCAGCCGGGGCCATCCATTGCCTGCCTGACATACCCGCTCCGCGCTCAACCCAGCGAACCTCGCGACGTCTAGAGCGGGTCTCAAGCGATCTAGGACCTCTGACCCTGCCCAAACGCCAGCTCGGACCTTCCCCGACCCAACACTCGGCATTGTCAGCCGGGGCCATCCATTGCCTGCCTGACATACCCGCCCCGCGCTCAGCTCAGCGAACCTCGCGACGTCTAGAGCGGGTCTCAAGCGATCTAGGACCTCTGACCCCGCCCAAACGCCGGCTCGGACCTTTTCCGACCCAACACTCGGCTTTGTCAGCCGGGGCCATCCATTGCCTGCCTGACATACCCGCTTCGCGCTCAACCCAGCGAACCTCGCGACGTCTAGAGAGGGTCTCAAGCGATCTAGGACCTCTGACCCCGCCCAAACGCCGGCTCGGACCTTCCCCGACCCAACACTCGGCTTAGTCAGCCGGGGCCATCCATTGCCTGCCTGACATACCCGCTCCGCGCTCAACCCAGCGAACCTCGCGACGTCTAGAGAGGGTCTCAAGCGATCTAGGACCTCTGACCCCGCCCAAACGCCGGCTCGGACATTCCCCGACCCAACACTCGGCTTTGTCAGCCGGGGCCATCCATTGCCTGCCTGACATGTCCTAAATGCTCCGAACCTAACCTAACCTAACCGAACCGAACCGAACCTAACCGATTCTAACCTAACCGAACCTAACCGATTCTAACCTAACCTAACCTCACCTTACCTAACCAAACCTTACCTAACCGCGGCCAGGAGAAGCGCCCCAACACAGCCGAGACTAAGTTTGGCCCGCCGCGTCCATACACGTGCGCTCTTATCGCATCGTACCAACCTGACGGCGTTCACGGCCACGGCGGCAAAACCATGGCCGCACCGCCGTGCTCCGCGGCCTAGAGCAGCGAGGACAAAGTGCGCAAAGAAGCTACAACTTTGTTCAGCTTGCCATATTAACGCACATGTTTTTGTAAAAACGCGCTTCAACACCCAGCAAGCCATCAGAAACAGGAGCTTAAACTGACACGGAAGAACGATTTTTTCTTTATTTTTGTTAACACAGATCAGAATCACGGGACAAGGAAACGTGTCTTCCCTTTTCGGGTTTCACTCTTGTTTCAAAGAGCAGGTGAATGGGAGACTCGTGGCTACTCCGTCTGTGTGCTGACTGACACCTGATAAGAAACATGAGAAGGAAGGACCATTTGTAACGTCACTTAGTACCATTGAGCTGAAGGCGTATTGAAAAAACAAAAACATACCATTTGACAAATGTCGGTTTGCGTTTCTTTAGAATGACTTTCCCGGCTGCCCGTGGTAGAGACATTGGCCAAAGTTTCATCAAAAGAGTCATTTAACATATCTGAAAAAAGAAGAATGAGTGGGTCTAATCAAAGAGCCTTACGAGAAAAAAAAATCAAATTGGCATGATTGCAATGTCAGCAGAAAACGCGTACCGCCAAAGCCACTCGAGTTTTGTTCAGGGTGAGTGTCAACTTGTTCGTTCGTCTCCGTCTTTATTTCAGACTCAACTCGTTTCGAAGGACTGTCTAAGAGGACAATCTTTCTGTTCTGTCTTTCGGCTTTTCTTGAAAGTATTTTTCTGCAAAAATCGTAAACAGAAAGGCGGCTTACATCTCAAATGAAAGATAAATGAACATAAATCAGGATTGTAAGGGGAAGACTGTTTCAAACCTCAACGTTTTGCGGTGTTCTTCGCTCATTTCATCCTTAAGCGACGTGACCTCCCAGGTTTTTGAAATTCTCTTCACGAATGACTCGCGTACGCCACTCCAAACGAAGCCCTGTAATGGCTGCAAAGAAGACGAGAACGCAGTAAGAACGACATAAAGAATAAATCGTTTGCGAAGCGTAGTTTAACTTTTTACTCACCTGGCCCTTTTTGCAGAGAAGCATCCATACTTTATTTCCAGATGGGATCCATTTGAGTGGATTATCGTCAGCAAGCCCGCAAATTGCTGCCACAAACTTTGCATCGTAGACAGGGGGGTAAGGAATGCCCTTCATCCTGATTCAGACGGGGGCAACTAAAAAACGCAAAATGAAAAAAATATTAATTGCGCACGACTGTTGTGAATGGTGGGTACCCTAACTGACACACTGGTTGAGTTTCTGAAATGATCATGATCTTGTCAGAGTGAAAAGAGTGACTTTTCGGCCTTCATTACGACGCTTCCGTGCAGGAGGCCACAATCTTCAGGCACGCGCCAGAAACATAGGCCACTATCTGGACGAGCCGTAACCGAAAGTCACTTACTGCTTTCGGGAATAGGTTAGGGTTGACATCCAGACCGACAGTCGACACACAACCGTTTGGACAAGACCATTATTTGATGGCCAACGTTCTCTTACAATCCATCGATAGCGACAGGTTACAGTTGGAAGAAGATACCTTCATAAGTGATACGACTGGAATTGGTTAACGTCACCAAGCGGAAAAAGCCGGGGAGTGGCTTCTAAAACAGGATCGAGTGGATAGTGGCTTATGTTTGAAGCACTTGCAGATAGTGGCCGGCTTTTTCGAAAGCCACGTGCAGATGGCAGCCTTCTGCATGGGGCTGTCGATTGTGTCTCAATAATCCATAACCTTACACTCTGATGCCGGAAAACACGCCCGATTCAACCATCACATCGAGTACCTGCGAGTGAGGTTGTCTTCATTCATCAAATTTGTCCCAATCTGATGTCGTGTAACTCACCTTTCGATACAAAACGAATGGACACTGTAACGCAGCAAGATGACACTTCTCTGGGTGGCGTGTCTTGTATGAAGGAAACAACCACGATGTCAGCGCCCTCTCTTTAACACCTTTCTCCGCTTTGCGACTTTTAGCACGTTTTGCAAACCTTACTATCCATAAAAAGCGTGATGCTTTTTCGTCTAGTGTTGTTTGTGCTATAAGGCAGCACGCTCAGCAAATGAAAACAAAACAACGTTATTCACATCTCCTTACCCGTTTTATTTTTATTTTTTTTTTTAAGTCTGTAACTGGGTTTTGGTTGCTACCCGTCTGCTCGCTCTTTTCCGTGACTACATTTTGGCATCGTTTGTGACCACTTTCGGTCAAGTTTTTTCAGTGGACTAGAAAAGCGAATCCTGTCAAACAGGTTTCCGACATGTGGCCGGAAATCAGCTTGTCCCAGTCAAAAACCGGGTTCGATCCCCAACGGCCTGGAACGCATTGTATTTGGTGTGAAAACGGAGTTTTCCGAGTAGGGTGGGCCTAACCTCGACGGCGCCTTTTTTGGGCCTTAAACGGTCTACCCTGTCAGACTTGACTGAAATCGGTATGGAACGTTGCTATGGGCCTAAGAGGAAGATGCCCGGTGCCCAATGGTCTTACACGCATTAAATTTGGTGTGAAAACGGTGCTTTTCGTGCGGGTATGGTGTGTTGCCTACCTTCCCGGCGTAATCATCTTAGTTACTTCCCTTTGAAGCCTTAAACAGGCAGTTTCAGGCCGAAAATGGCTGGAGTAACTGGAGGGTGCTCCAGCACATCACTCTTTAATTTGGACCATTTCAAATATTAGACCGAAAACGGTAAAAAACCACTGATGTATAGCCTTAACCGTTTTTTGACTAAAACGATCGACTCTCTCAGATTTGTCTGAAATCGGTATGGAACGTTGCTATGGGCCTAAGAGGAAGATGCCCGGTGCCCAATGGTCTTACACGCATTAAATTTGGTGTGAAAACGGTGCTTTCCGTGCGGGTATGGTGTGTTGCCTACCTTCCCGGCGCAATCATCTTAGTTACTTCCCTTTGAAGCCTTAAACAGGCAGTTTCAGGCCGAAAATGGCTGGAGTAACTGGAGGGTGCTCCAGCACATCACTCTTTAATTTGGACCATTTCAAATATTAGACCGAAAACGGTAAAAAACCACTGATGTATAGCCTTAACCGTTTTTTTGACTAAAACGATCGACCCTCTCAGATTTGTCTGAAATCGGTATGGAACGTTGCTATGGGCCTAAGAGGAAGATGCCCGGTGCCCAATGGTCTTACACGTATTTAATTTGGTGTAAAACGGTGTTTTTCGAGCGGGTTTGGTTAGTTGCCTTTCTCCCACAAACTAACCTAACCTAACCTTACCTTACCAAACCTAACCGAACTTAACCTAATTGTAACACGGGCTAACATATTTCACCTCTCTAGAGGTGAAACTTGGGTTTAAAATACGAAATCTCGCATCGTTTACGAGATACGGCTATGTTCGTTCATTTAAGAACAATAGTCGTGTATTCTTAACGATCGTCGTCCGAAACAGAATCAAACTAACCTAACCTAACCTTACCATCCCCACAGTGGTCCCTTCGGTGGTCCCAGCGGGACGTCGCGTCGCGGACGCGCTCCAGACCTTCTGGTGGAGTGTGTGCTACGAAGTAGCTACGCGTAGACTACAGGCAACACTGCCTGCACGCTCTTGGATCGGAATCAAACTAACCTAACCTCACCTAACCTAACCTAACCTAACCTTACCTAACCCTGCGACGTCTAGAGCGGGTCTCAAGCGATCTAGGACCTCTGACCCCGCCCAAACGCCGGCTCGGACCTTCCCCGACCCAACACTCGGCTTTGTCAGCCGGGGCCATCCATTGCCTGCCTGACATACCCGCTCCGCGCTCAACCCAGCGAACCTCCCGACGTCTAGAGCGGGTCTCAAGCGATCTAGGACCTCTGACCCCGCCCAAACGCCGGCTCGGACCTTCCCCGACCCAACACTCGGCTTTGTCAGCCGGGGCCATCCATTGCCTGCCTGACATACCCGCTCCGCGCTCAACCCAGCGAACCTCGCGACGTCTAGAGCGGGTCTCAAGCGATCTAGGACCTCTGACCCCGCCCAAACGCCGGCTCGGACCTTCCCCGACCCAACACTCGGCTTTGTCAGCCGGGGCCATCCATTGCCTGCCTGACATACCCGCCCCGCGCTCAGCTCAGCGAACCTCGCGACGTCTAGAGTGGGTCTCAAGCGATCTAGGACCTCTGACCCCGCCCAAACGCCGGCTCGGACCTTCCCCGACCCAACACTCGGCTTTGTCAGCCGGGGCCATCCATTGCCTGCCTGACATACCCGCTCCGCGCTCAACCTAGCGAACCTCGCGACGTCTAGAGCGGGTCTCAAGCGATCTAGGACCTCTGACCCCGCCCAAACGCCGGCTCGGACATTCCCCGACCCAACACTCGGCTTTGTCGGCCGGGGCAATCTATTGCCTGCCTGACATACCCGCTCCGCGCTCAACACAGCGAACCTCGCGACGTCTAGAGCGGGTCTTAAGCGATCTAGGACCTCTGACCCCGCCCAAACGCCAGCTCGGACCTTCCCCGACCCAACACTCGGCTTTGTCGGCCGGGGCCATCCATTGCCTGCCTGACATACCCGCTCCGCGCTCAACCTAGCGAACCTCGCGACGTCTAGAGCGGGTCTCAAGCGATCTAGGACCTCTGACCCCGCCCAAACGCCGGCTCGGACATTCCCCGACCCAACACTCGGCTTTGTCGGCCGGGGCCATCTATTGCCTGCCTGACATACCCGCTCCGCGCTCAACCCAGCGAACCTCGCGACGTCTAGAGCGGGTCTCAAGCGATCTAGGACCTCTGACCCCGCCCAAACGCCGGCTCGGACCTTCCCCGACCCAACACTCGGCTTTGTCGGCCGGGGCCATCCATTGCCTGCCTGACATGTCCTAAATGCTCCGAACCTAACCTAACCTAACCGAACCTAACCGATTCTAACTCAACCTAACCTAACCGATTCTAACCTAACCTTACCTAACCTTACCTAACCTTTCTCTACCTAACCTAACCTTAACACACATTTATTCACACCTCCTTTCCTGTTTTTTTTTTTTTTTTTTTTTTTAAGTCGGAAACTGGTTTTGGTTGCTACCCGTCTGCTCGCTCTTTTCCGTGACTACATTTTGGCATCGTTTGTGACCACTTTCGGTCAAGTTTTTTCAGTGGACTAGAAAAGCGAATCCTGTCAAACAGGTTTCCGACATGTGGACGGAAATCAGCTTGTCCCAGTCAAAAACCGGGTTCGTTCCCCAACGGCCTGGAACGCATTGTATTTGGTGTGAAAACGGAGTTTTCCGAGTAGGGTGGGCCTAACCTCGACGGCGCCTTTTTTGGGCCTAAAACGGTCTACCCTGTCAGACTTGACTGAAATCGGTATGGAACGTTGCTATGGGCCTAAGAGGAAGATGCCCGGCGCCCAATGGTCTTACACGCATTAAATTTGGTGTGAAAACGGTGCTTTTCGTGCGGGTTTGGTGTGTTGCCTACTTTCCCGGCGTAATCATCTTAGTTACTTCCCTTTGAAGCCTTAAACAGGCAGTTTCAGGCCGAAATGGACCTCGGAATAATGGCTGGAGTAACTGGAGGGTGCTCCAGCACATCACTCTTTAATTTGGACCATTTCAAATATTAGACCGAAAACGGTAAAAAAAACCACTGATGTATAGCCTTAACCGTTTTTTTTGACTTAAACGATCGACCCTCTCAGATTTGTCTGAAATCGGTATGGAACGTTGCTATGGGCCTAAGAGGAAGATGCCCGGTGCCCAATGGTCTTACACGTATTTAATTTGGTGTAAAACGGTGTTTTTCGAGCGGGTTTGGTTAGTTGCCTTTCTCCCACAAACTAACCTAACCTAACCTTACCTTACCAAACCTAACCGAACTTAACCTAATTGTAACACGGGCTAACATATTTCACCTCTCTAGAGGTGAAACTTGGGTTTAAAATACGAAATCTCGCATCGTTTACGAGATACGGCTATGTTCGTTCATTTAAGAACAATAGTCGTGTATTCTTAACGATCGTCGTCCGGAACGGAATCAAACTAACCTAACCTAACCTTACCATCCCCACAGTGGTCCCTTCGGTGGTCCCAGCGGGACGTCGCGTCGCGGACGCGCTACAGACCTTCTGGTGGAGTGTGTGCTACGAAGTAGCTACGCGTAGACTACAGGCAACACTGCCTGCACGCTCTTGGATCGGAATCAAACTAACCTAACCTCACCTAACCTAACCTAACCTAACCTAACCTAACCTTACCTAACCCTGCGACGTCTAGAGCGGGTCTCAAGCGATCTAGGACCTCTGACCCCGCCCAAACGCCGGCTCGGACCTTCCCCGACCCAACACTCGGCTTTGTCAGCCGGGGCCATCCATTGCCTGCCTGACATACCCGCTCCGCGCTCAACCCAGCGAACCTCGCGACGTCTAGAGAGGGTCTCAAGCGATCTAGGACCTCTGACCCCGCCCAAACGCCGGCTCGGACCTTCCCCGACCCAACACTCGGCTTTGTCAGCCGGGGCCATCCATTGCCTGCCTGACATACCCGCTCCGCGCTCAACCCAGCGAACCTCGCGACGTCTAGAGAGGGTCTCAAGCGATCTAGGACCTCTGACCCCGCCCAAACGCCGGCTCGGACCTTCCCCGACCCAACACTCGGCTTTGTCAGCCGGGGCCATCCATTGCCTGCCTGACATACCCGCCCCGCGCTCAGCTCAGCGAACCTCGCGACGTCTAGAGCGGGTCTCAAGCGATCTAGGACCTCTGACCCCGCCCAAACGCCGGCTCGGACCTTCCCCGACCCAACACTCGGCTTTGTCAGCCGGGGCCATCCATTGCCTTCCTGACATACCCGCTCCGCGCTCAATCCAGCGAACCTCGCGACGTCTAGAGCGGGTCTCAAGCGATCTAGGACCTCTGACCCCGCCCAAACGCCGGCTCGGACCTTCCCCGACCCAACACTCGGCATTGTCAGCAGGGGCCATCCATTGCCTGCCTGACATACCCGCCCCGCGCTCAGCTCAGCGAACCTCGCGACGTCTAGAGCGGGTCTCAAGCGATCTAGGACCTCTGACCCCGCCCAAACGCCGGCTCGGACCTTCCCCGACCCAACACTCGGCTTTGTCGGCCGGGGCCATCCATTGCCTGACATACCCGCTCCGCGCTCAACCTAGCGAACCTCGCGACGTCTAGAGCGGGTCTCAAGCGATCTAGGACCTCTGACCCCGCCCAAACGCCGGCTCGGACATTCCCCGACCCAACACTCGGCTTTGTCGGCCGGGGCCATCTATTGCCTGCCTGACAAACCCGCTCCGCGCTCAATCCAGCGAACCTCGCGACGTCTAGAGCGGGTCTCAAGCGATCTAGGACCTCTGACCCTGCCCAAACGCCAGCTCGGACCTTCCCCGACCCAACACTCGGCTTTGTCAGCCGGGGACATCCATTGCCTGCCTGACATGTCCTAAATGCCCCGAACCTAAACGAACCTAACCGAACCGAACCTAACCTAACCTAACCTAACCTAACCTAACCGAACCTAACCTAACCTAACCTAACCTAACAAAAAAGTCGGAAATTGTTGTTTTTAAAAAAAGAGTGAAATCGACACTATGTCAAATTTTGATTTGAATGGTAACTTAACATGTTTCTTTGATTTCGTGGGTTCCATCCCTAGCGCATGTAGTTAAGGCAACGTCCACAAAAAAAATCAGACCGACATCTCAATTTTTGTGGACTGTAAGTCGCCAACAGTTTGAAAAACAGCACTTCAAATAAAAGCGTTAAAATTTTCTTATAAGGTGGCATTAACCCTTATCACCTTTATTTGAAAGTGCATGCCGTGTACAGAGAAAATATAAACAGTCACCGTAATATTGGCGGCACTCTAAAGGATCATTTTGGGCGCAGAAAATAAAAATTAGATTTTTATGAAAAAAATACAATTTAATGTCGAAAAAGTCTTGATTTACTGGATAACTACAAGGTAAACAAAACTATCTTTCCAACAGAAAAACATGCATTTTTGAAAAAATACTGCGATGTTTCTTTTTTTCGTCGTTGTTACTGACAAAGCAGTCCCTTTCTTGAGTTTTGATCTGAAAAACAAACCAATCTTATTTTTTGATCGTTTTTTACTTGATTTTAACGTAAATTCTGCTCAGCCTACCTTTGTCAGTGATGCATTTGGCACGCCACATGCAAAGCTGCTCTTAGGATCCTAAAACCAGAGAGACAGAGTACTTATCATTAGAACTCACGTCCCCAACAACTTGCCCAATCGGACACAAAATTATTCATTTTCCAGCCTCACCTTCATCATGCGCCGAAAATCTTCAGTTTCTTTTCTCCACTCGTACAGGATCTGAGACAATGCTTCCATTTTTGAGTCTGATATGACAAAAGCATGTATGAATGAAAACAAGTGAGACATATTTGAGTTATGTTTTTGTTTTTTTTTTTATTAGTAGAACAACCAATTGAACTGACCTTGTGTTTTTCTCTGAAAGCAGCACTGACATTGGCATGAAGAAATCAATTCGCAGCAGGGGCATTGACAGTCGGGCATGACTTTATCTTGAAACGACAAATGAAGTATTTCGTTGATTATCGCTCGAGAATTTTTTTGGATGTCATGGGACGTTAAGGTCCATATCCGGATGAGGGGTTAAATAACGTGACGCTGATGACACGCCTTTTAATTCCCTTTACCATATTTTGTGGAAGTCTTTGGTGTGAAACGCAATACTGGCACAACTCCAACGTACCCTTTTCGCGTGCAAACAGTTCTCTTTCTGCTTAAGTGGTCAATGGTTCAAAGTTAAGGTAGTAGAAACGATGCAGGTTATGTAAAGATAGAAACGTGAATTTTGGTAAGGTAATAGTTTTTAGTGGTCAGAATCCAATGGCAACGAGAAAAGTACCCCTTTCCGAATTAAATTTTGAGCAGTTAGTGATTGAAAATTGCATGGGCCCTTATGGGAAAAGCTGGCAAAGCGCTGGTCTTTTAGCTTAGGATGTTAAAAGGATACACTTTGAGTAAAGATGAACAGAAAAGATTCAACTGAAAAATGTACATAAACATCTAAGGAACGGATGAGTAACAAAATAATTATGCGTTACCGTCGATATAAGAAAGCTTTAAAAGGTTAAAAGGAGGTATTGCGCTCGGCTTCAGGCCGCGTCGGCTGCGGAGCTCTGTAGCCAACCTAACAACGCGAAACTTATCTTTAGGGAGGGCAAGGGACCTGTCGGTGAGCCTTTTCTGTCCAATTATTCCAATTGTCCTTTTCTTTTTTAATAAAAAAACGTTAACGAAATAGAAAACGGGGGCATTTTGTAGATGAAACTATTTCTTATGACATATGCCAGTTTTCTCGTCGGCATGTTGGCTACGACGGCGGCGGCTGAAAGCTAGTCAAGTTAAGCCTTATTTTGAGTATTTTTATTAAAAATAAAATTTAAGAGAGCCAGTATTGGCATAAATGTCCTTCAAAAATTAAAATCTGGATTTTAAAAACAATTTTGGCTCCTCAACAAACGTTTTTCTTACAGTCACTCATTTGACTAGCATGCATCGTTTCTACTACCTAAAAAGAGGCAGAATGGCACCACACCCACGTTGCTCACAGGTATCGAATTGTAAGGGGACCCTTAAAGCGGTATGGCAAATCCAGGGTTCTGAGTAGGGCTCAGCTGAAGGTGGAGAGAGCAGCACCACCGCAGGAAGGTGGTTGCACAAAGGCACATCTTCTGCCAGCTGACCCTGCAGACAAGAGAAAACGCTACTGGCCCACACGCTGTGCAGGTGCGGATTCGATACTGCCCAGGAATTTTTTTTCGGTTGCGTTTGGCGGTCACATCCACGGTGTAAGTGTAAGATCTGTCGCGAGTAAGAGAAAGATCGTTTGAGAGTTTGCGTAAGTTCCTGCACAAGAACGTAAGTTTTGGTTAGGGAAGGGTTGACCGTTACGTTTTGAGTGGGAATGCCTCCCGAAGGCTGGCGCTAATCCCTTATCCGTAAACTCTTGTGTGCCCGATCGCTGCTTGGTCTTCTCATGGGCCGCAGGATCTCTCATCCTGTCCAAAAGTCCTCTTAGAATTCTTTATTCACCCGATGCACCCATACTTGCACGATGCAAGAAACAGACCAAAAGAGGTTCTGGAAAAAGTCAAACTTTCAAACATTTATGAGAAGAGGCATCTCTGACGCCTTTTTAGCTGAACGAATTCTCTAGTTCTCTAGCGTTGGCACCATTGTTCCTAACATCCAATGAGGTAACGCACAGACACAATGCAACCCAATTATTTCAAACAAATGTTGATTCACTTTTTTAAAATTATTCTTGATGCTTTTTGCCTGGTTATTGTTTACAGTACGGTCCTAACAAAACAGGATTTGGACAAACAAGTGTGACTTCGTCAACAACAACAACGGTCCTACTCATAATTAACCACGATGCAGGTGTGTATTCATATTATCCAAACGTTTCAACGTCAATTCAATCATAAAAGACTTTACGCGATGGAAAATGAACGTTGACATGGGTTTATTCCTTAGTATTTTGTTCATGCCGTTCCTTTCTAAAGCATTCCTCGGACGAAAAGCTTCATTCATAACCCTTAAGGATTCTAAAAATCCGTTTTATTTTATTTTAAAAAAGAAAAATTAATTTCTTCCTTTTCCTACAGACATCTGATGTCGCGGAAGATGCCGATCCTCGGAGTAGCTCTCGTGCATCAAAACTGCTTATATACAGCTTGTGGGCCAGTGGGGCAGCAGTTTTCGGACTTGTTTTAGTAATAATTTTAGTTCAGAACAAATAAGCTGTTCCTTTTTTTTTCGATATCTAAAATCAAACGTGAAACTTCTGTTAACAATAAACGATGCGGTGGGTGGATTGAATAATCTTATGCACTCCTCGAAATAAAAATTAACAATTTATGCTAGGGAGATAATCGAAGCTGCTGCATGTGTTTTTTTTTTTAAGTAATCTTTCGGGTTAAACAGTAAAAAAAGAAATGCCTTTGAAGTAAAATGAGACAGCAAACAACAAAATAAATGTAGACCTTATTTATTGACTCCTCGGGTCTTAGATCGGACAAGAACTTTTTCTAAAAGAATTTTTAAGAAAGAAAAAGCAACCACATATATATTCAACACACACACACACACACACACTTAGAAATAAGTAAAATTAAAAAGATTGGTGAGAAACATCAGGCATATTTTGACTACAAAATTGTGACTTGTCGTCGTGTCTTCAACTCTTCGCCACTGCAAACAGGCATTGAACAACGAAGGTCCAGCGTGAATAAATAAATCAGCTTCAATCCTGAAACAGGCTTTCTGTTACTAAAAGTCTAATGCGCAATCCCGATAACAGTGAGAAGAAATATTGAATCAAAATAACAGGGGAAGTGAAATACGGATCATATATCAAAAAGACTTACCTCTTCCCAATTTTCAATTTGTTTGACTTGGACCTCCTCTATGGGGCAGAGGCTCTTATACTTTTTGGAATCGATTAAGTACACTTGGTAAGAATGGCGGTCTGGACATTCGTTTTCCTCGTGGTGCTGTGAATTAAAGAGGTTTATAAGTCCTGAGAAACTTCATTCATGACCCTAGATGAAGAGAGCATCATAAAAGAAACCCACCCTGAGCTCATGTTGTGGCATACGGTGGTTACTATTATGACTACAGCGTTTCCAATCCAAATGCTTGAATCTCCTCTCACACTTCACTAGGTGTTGCAGCATCCTGCTCTTCATGATAATGTGACTTCGGTCGTACGGGCAGGAGGTCAATTTTTGGGCTTGTTCCGACATGTTGGCTGAAGAAAACACAGAAAACATAAGGGTTGTAATATCAAAAAACAAACAGAAAAAAACAAACAAACAAAACGAATCATTTCAAACTTGGAAACGACCTAAATTAGAAAATAAAGGAGGCGAAATGACGATTGAAAATAAACGTTAATCTAGGGGTCAGTAAGGTTTGGTGGGTAAGAATGCAATACGATTTTGCCAATGTTTGGACAGGAAAGATGAAATCCTTTTCTTTACCGGACCGAAACTGGTACTCCAAGTGTGCTGTTGTGTAAGGATCCAGTCCGAACAGTTCTGCACAGAAGTTTTCAGACAGCACAGTGAACATTTCAAGAATCCATCAACGGTGTGCAGACTATTCCTTGGCATTCCCACAGCGTTTCTACGCCGATCATGACCATTCGTTGAGCCGATCCAAAAATGCGCTGCACGTGGCGTCCGCACCGTTTCTTTACCGTTCCTACACCCATCATGACCATTTGTCAAGCAACCCAAAAAGAACTGCGAGCAGCGTGCGTGCCGTTCGTACGCCGTTCCCACACCGATGATACGCCGATATTTCCCCGTTCGCAGACCGATCGGCAGCCGCCACCGGTGGGAGTTGATCCCACGCCCTGCTGGACCGAGAAGGCTATAAATCCGTTTAAAAGCCGTTGAATGGGACGAAAGACCAGCCCGAAGCCCTGTGACGGCTGGTGCCTTCAAGGACTCATTGCTACCCGGCCTGTGCCTGCTCAGCGCTTTGGACCAGGTCAGCGTCCGATCGCTCCAAATGGGTTGGCCGGCGCGGTTGGCTTGGTGAACCGATCTTCATCACCGCCAGCGTTCGAGCTCGCCGAGCACGGCTGACCTTAAGGAACAGAGACGCCATTGTTCACACTTGAATAACTCACGAGCGTTTCTATGGCGAAGAGGAGCTGATTCGAGGCGAAGAGGAACGGGGCACTCTGACAACCAAACCGTTCGAGGCGGCTCTTCGGCACGGACTGAGCTCGCCGCCGGAGCGCCTGGCGGCGAGCGGCGAGCCCTTCCCCCTCCATCGCGCTCGGCTCGGCCCGCTCGGCTCGGCCGGCTCGGCGCTGGCGTGGCTGGTGTTTACTCGTGAGATCCTCAGCGACCTGCTACGACCTGCCGGCGGCTTTCCCCCACCACTCTACTCTGGCATGGAGCCTGCGGCACGGCATTGTTGGCCCCTGAACGCGTTGCAATGGGGGGCGTCGCTAAGGTGTGACTCGAAAAGATCTTTTCAATTTGCCGTTCGCTGAGCGATAGCGAAGCCAGTTACTTGGGTGGGGTTTTAAAACTGATTCCGTCTGCACGGACGTGTGGGTCAAGACTTTTAACCCCTAAATCCTTTGCCGGTTCAAGGACGTCTACATCGTGACTGTCAGCGTGTGCAGGCAGTGGTGTTTCCCTATAAACTTTAACGGCCATACGGTGTTGTGGGTTGCCTACCTTCGAGGCGCCATACGTTACTGTTGTGAGTGACATTTATACAGTTAATTTTAAAGCTTCTTTTAGAACAAACTTAGGGCGTCTTTCTTGACCTCTCGTTGATTTGTTTGTGTTGCAGAATTGACAATCATTTAGCATAAGGCTCGAGGGGCGAACCACTCTTTAATTTTGCGAACACAGGATTGTGGGAATGTGCCTGAGTGTGCAACATTTTGGACCTGTTTGCCACACGTTTTGCCTTCTTACAGGCGTTTTGCCACACATTTTGCCTACTCACAGGCGTTTTTGATGGGGCCAGATTGTGTTTCCAATTCGCACACAGAATGTGGTGCGTGGTTCTCCTTGATACGGCTGCAAAAGCATTAAGCATAAGATTTCTGATCGGCAAGATCGATTGACGGGAACTTGGTCATTTTTAAGGTGTACGGCCGCGTATGGGACTGATCCTATCGCCTGAAAATTTTAAAAAGGCTGTACGGTCGCTCACGATTTTGATTATAGGCCGTACGGCGTGTGGCCACGCATGGCCCGGTAAACACCACTGCGTGCAGGGGCTGCGCGAGGCGGCGAGTGTGTTGCGAGTCAGAAACCAGCCAATGGAAATAAGTACGGATGGAATGACTATTGCTCAACTAACCATGAACATCAAACAAGCCATTAACCGTCCCCCTCCCGCACCCTTCGCCCCCCCCCAGCAAATTTCTGGAGCTCATCCCAGTCAACAAAACTTGGTCCCGTCCGGAACAGGACCATTCTTGGGACATCCCCACAGTGGTCCCTTGGTGGTCCCAGCGGGACGTTGCGTCGCGGGTCGCGCTGGAGACCTTCTAGTAGAGTGTATGCTACGAAGCAGCTACGCGTAGACTACAGGCGACACTGCCTGCACGCTTTACAGGCAACTATCGGCCAGCAAACCTGTTCACTGTTGGTAACTGCTACGCGCAAGCAACGCACGACAGCGCCGCGCGCTGCGGACTGCACCTAACCTTATTTTACAGTTCCTTTTTTACATTTTTTTAAAACCAATGCGTCTCAAGGAGCCTTATTTTAACACGGACTACCATATTTCACCTCTTTGGAGGTAAAACTTAGGTTTCCATTACGAAATCTCGTATCGTATACGAGATACGGCTCTGTTCGTTCATTTTAGGCGAATTATCGTGTGTTTTTAACAATCGTCTCCCGGATCGGAATCAAACTAACCAAACCTTACCTAATCTGACCTAACCTTACCTAACCGCGGCCAAGAGCAGCGCACTAACACAGCCCAGACTAAGTTAGGCCCGCCGCATCCATACACATGCGCTATTAACGCATCCTACCAACTTGACGGCGTTTATGGCCGCCCTGCCGTGCTCCGCGGCCTAGAGCAGCGAGGACAAAGTGCGCGAAGAAGCTACAACTTAGTTTTAGCTTGCCATATCAACGCACATGTCGTAAAAACGCACTTCAACACCCATCAAGCCATCACGGCCAACACGGCGAACACTGCGTCCTGCCACGCCCTGCGCTACTACCCCGGCCTGCGACAAACAGCACTCGATTTGCATTGCGGCAGAAGGCGCCGAACCTATCGAGTGCAAGACCCAGGAACACCGCGCCGTCGCTAAGATCATCGTGTAGCACCACACCGCGCGGCAGGTCACGAAAATCCTTCAGACGAACGACTCCACCTTACACCGCCGGGCCATGCAGGGCGCGACGGCCGAGCATTGCAAGGCCTAGCGTTCAGAGCGCGCCGTTCCGCAGCAAGACGGAACCAAGGACCCTTCGGCCCCTTGGTCATTGCCGAGGTCTGCTTCGTGGCCCATGGCGCAAGACAGTACACAAAAGCTGAACTCAGGCAAGAGGTATAGCCAGCACACGGCAAACCTGTCTTATAATGGCAGCTGCGTCAAACACGCACTTCACCAGCACGAGGGCCTTGTCCGCCACGCCATGCATCGCGACAACGATAAGGGTCATCCACTTTGCGTTGCGCGGCGTGCAGACCGAGCAAGACCGCCGCGCACTCGCTCATGGACGGCGAGGGACTCTGATTTGAAAGGGCGGAGGGGCGGAAACAAGGAGTAGCGACACTGCTTGAGAGATGCTTGAATGCGGCACATGCATTTAGCAAACATCGCCAGGTGAGCGGTGCCGTAAATACACGCAGCTTCATCCAGGTCGGCCCTTAAGCAATGGACGTCACACACTGTGCCGGTTTGAAGCACATGTCCAGATTTACCGAACCTAACCAAACCAATTCTAACCTAACCTTACCTAACCGCGGCCAGGAGAAGCGCCCCAACACAGCCCAGACTAAGTTTGGCCCGCCGCGTCCATACACGTGCGCTCTTATCGCATCGTACCAACCTGACGGCGTTCACGGCCAGGGCGGCAAAACCATGGCCGCCCCGCCGTGCTCCGCGGCCTAGAGCAGCGAGGACAAAGTGCGCAAAGAAGCTACAACTTTGTTCAGCTTGCCATATTAACGTACATGTTTTTGTAAAAACGCGCTTCAACACCCAGCAAGCCATTAGAAACAGGAGCTTAAACTGACACGGAAGAACGATTTTATCTTTATTTTTGTTAACACAGATCAGAATCACGGGACACGGAAACGTGTCTTCCCTTTTCGGGTTTCACTCTTGTTTCAAAGAGCAGGTGAATGGGAGACTCGTGGCTACTCCGTCTGTGTGCTGACTGAAACCTGATAAGAAACATGAGAAGGAAGGACCATTTGTAACGTCACTTAGTACCATTGAGCTGAAGGCGTATTGAAAAAAAAAACATACCATTTGACAAATGTCGGTTTGCGTTTCTTTAGAATGACTTTCCTGGCTGCCCGTGAGAGAGACATTGGCCAAAGTTTCGTCCAAAGAGTCATTTAACATATCTGAAAAAAAAAGAATGAATGGGTCGAATCAAAGAGCCTTACGAGAAAAAAAAATCAAATTGGCATGATTATAATGTCAGTAGAAAACGCGTACCGCCAAAGCCACTCGAGTTTTGTTCAGGGTGAGTGTCAACTTGTTCGTTCGTCTCCGTCTTTATTTCAGACTCAACTCGTTTCGAAGGACTCTCTAAGAGGATAATCTTTCTGTTCTGTCTTTCGGCTTTTCTTGAAAGTATTTTTCTGCAGAAATCGTAAACAGAAAGGCGGCTTACATCTCAAATGAAAGATAAATGAACATAAATCAGGATTGTAAGGGGAAGACTGTTTCAAACCTCAACGTTTTGCGGTGTTCTTCGCTCATTTCATCCTTAAGCGACGTGACCTCCCAGGTTTTTGAAATTCTCTTCACGAATGACTCGCGTACGCCACTCCAAACGAAGCCCTGTAATGGCTGCAAAGAAGACGAGAACGCAATAAGAACGACATAAAGAAAAAATCGTTTCCGAAGCGTAGTTTAACTTTTTACTCACCTGGCCCTTTTTGCAGAGAAGCATCCATACTTTATTTCCAGATGGGAACCATTTGAGTGGATTATCGTCAGCAAGCCCGCAAATTGCTGCCACAAACTTTGCATCGTAGACAGGGGGGTAAGGAATGCCCTTCATCCTGATTCAGACGGGGGCAACTAAAAAACGCAAAATGAAAAAAATATTAATTGCGCACGACTGTTGTGAATGGTGGGTACCCTAACTGACACACTGGTTGAGTTTCTGAAATAATAATGATCTTGCCAGAGTGAAAAGAGTGATTTTTCGGCCTTCATTACGACGCTTCCGTGCAGGAGGCCACAATCTTCAGGCACGCGCCAGAAACATAGGCCACTATCTGGACGAGCCGTAACCGAAAGTCACTTACTGCTTTCGGGAATAGGTTAGGGTTGACATCCAGACCGACAGTCGACACACAACCGTTTGGACAAGACCATTATTTGATGGCCAACGTTCTCTTACAATCCATCGATAGCGACAGGTTACAGTTGGAAGAAGATACCTTCATAAGTGATACGACTGGAATTGGTTAACGTCACCAAGCGGAAAAAGCCGGGGAGTGGCTTCTAAAACAGGATCGAGTGGATAGTGGCTTATGTTTGAAGCACTTGCAGATAGTGGCCGGCTTTTTCGAAAGCCACGTGCAGATGGCAGCCTTCTGCATGGGGCTGTCGATTGTGTCTCAATAATCCATAACCTTACACTCTGATGCCGGAAAACACGCCCGATTCAACCATCACATCGAGTACCTGCGAGTGAGGTTGTCTTCATTGATCAAATTTGTCCCAATCTGATGTCGTGTAACTCACCTTTCGAAACAAAACGAATGGACACTGTAACGCAGCAGAATGACACTTCTCTGGGTGGCGTGTCTTGTATGAAGGAAACAACCACGATGTCAGCGCCCTCTCTTTAACACCTTTCTCCGCTTTGAGACTTTTAGCACGTTTTGCCAACCTTACTATCCAAAAAAAGCGTGATGCTTTTTTGTCTAGTGTTGTTTGTGCTATAAGGCAGCACGCTCAGCAAATGAAAACAAAACAACGTTATTCACATCTCCCTACCTGTTTTATTTTTTTTTATTTTTTAAAGTCTGTAACTGGGTTTTGGTTGCTACCCGTCTGCTCGCTCTTTTCCGTGACTACATTTTGGCATCGTTTGTGACCACTTTCGGTCAAGTTTTTTCAGTGGACTAGAAAAGCGAATCCTGTCAAACAGGTTTCCGACATGTGGCCGGAAATCAGCTTGTCCCAGTCAAAAACCGGGTTCGTTCCCCAACGGCCTGGAACGCATTGTATTTGGTGTGAAAACGGAGTTTTCCGAGTAGGGTGGGCCTAACCTCGACGGCGCCTTTTTTGGGCCTAAAACGGTCTACCCTGTCAGACTTGACTGAAATCGGTATGGAACGTTGCTATGGGCCTAAGAGGAAGATGCCCGGCGCCCAATGGTCTTACACGCATTAAATTTGGTGTGAAAACGGTGCTTTTCGTGCGGGTTTGGTGTGTTGCCTACTTTCCCGGCGTAATCATCTTAGTTACTTCCCTTTGAAGCCTTAAACAGGCAGTTTCAGGCCGAAATGGACCTCGGAATAATGGCTGGAGTAACTGGAGGGTGCTCCAGCACATCACTCTTTAATTTGGACCATTTCAAATATTAGACCGAAAACGGTAAAAAAAACCACTGATGTATAGCCTTAACCGTTTTTTTTTGACTTAAACGATCGACCCTCTCAGATTTGTCTGAAATCGGTATGGAACGTTGCTATGGGCCTAAGAGGAAGATGCCCGGTGCCCAATGGTCTTACACGTATTTAATTTGGTGTAAAACGGTGTTTTTCGAGCGGGTTTGGTTAGTTGCCTTTCTCCCACAAACTAACCTAACCTAACCTTACCTTACCAAACCTAACCGAACTTAACCTAATTGTAACACGGGCTAACATATTTCACCTCTCTAGAGGTGAAACTTGGGTTTAAAATACGAAATCTCGCATCGTTTACGAGATACGGCTATGTTCGTTCATTTAAGAACAATAGTCGTGTATTCTTAACGATCGTCGTCCGGAACGGAATCAAACTAACCTAACCTAACCTTACCATCCCCACAGTGGTCCCTTCGGTGGTCCCATGGGGACGTCGCGTCGCGGACGCGCTACAGACCTTCTGGTGGAGTGTGTGCTACGAAGTAGCTTCACGTGTGTGCTACGAAGTAGCTACACGTGTGTGCTGCGAAGCAGCTACACGTAGACTACAGGCAACACTGCCCGCACGCTCTCCCGGATCGAATCAAACTCACCTTTCCTAACCTTACCTTCTAGTGGAGTGTAGGCTACGAAGTAGCTGCGCGTAGACTACGGGAAACACTGCCTGCACGCCCTTCCGGATCGGAATCAAACTAACCTAACCTAGCCTAACCTAACCTAACCTTACCTTACCAAACCTAACCGAACCTAACCTAATTGTAACACGGGCTAACATATTTCACCTCTTTAGAGGTGAAACTTGGGTTTAAAATACGAAATCTCGCATCGTTTACGAGATACGGCTATGTTCGTTCATTTAAGAACAATAGTCGTGTATTCTTAACGATCGTCGTCCGGAACGGAATTAAACTAACCTAACCTAACCTTACCATCCCCACAGTGGTCCCTTCGGTGGTCCCAGCGGGACGTCGCGTCGCGGACGCGCTACAGACCTTCTGGTGGAGTGTGTGCTACGAAGTAGCTACGCGTAGACTACAGGCAACACTGCCTGCACGCTCTTGGATCGGAATCAAACTAACCTAACCTCACCTAACCTAACCTAACCTAACCTAACCTAACCTTACCTAACCCTGCGACGTCTAGAGCGGGTCTCAAGCGATCTAGGACCTCTGACCCCGCCCAAACGCCGGCTCGGACCTTCCCCGACCCAACACTCGGCTTTGTCAGCCGGGGCCATCCATTTGCCTGCCTGACATACCCGCTCCGCGCTCAATCCAGCGAACCTCGCGACGTCTAGAGCGGGTCTCAAGCGATCTAGGACCTCTGACCCCGCCCAAACGCCGGCTCGGACCTTCCCCGACCCAACACTCGGCTTTGTCAGCCGGGGCCATCCATTGCCTGCCTGACATACCCGCTCCGCGCTCAACCCAGCGAACCTCGCGACGTCTAGAGAGGGTCTCAAGCGATCTAGGACCTCTGACCCCGCCCAAACGCCGGCTCGGACCTTCCCCGACCCAACACTTCGGCTTTGTCAGCCGGGGCCATCCATTGCCTGCCTGACATACCCGCCCCGCGCTCAGCTCAGCGAACCTCGCGGACGTCTAGAGCGGGTCTCAAGCGATCTAGGACCTCTGACCCCGCCCAAACGCCGGCTCGGACCTTCCCCGACCCAACACTCGGCTTTGTCATCCGGGCCATCCATTGCCTTCCTGACATAACCCGCTCCGCGCTCAATCCAGCGAACCTCGCGACGTCTAGAGCGGGTCTCAAGCGATCTAGGACCTCTGACCCCCGCCCAAAACGCCGGCTCGGACCTTCCCGACCCAACACTCGGCATTGTCAGCCGGGGCCATCCATTGCCTGCCTGACAAACCCGCCCCGCGCTCAGCTCAGCGAACCTCGCGACGTCTAGAGCGGGTCTCAAGCGATCTAGTACCTCTGACCCCGCCCAAACGCCGGCTCGGACCTTCCCCGACCCAACACTCGGCTTTGTCAGCCGGGGCCATCCATTGCCTGCCTGACATACCCGCCCCGCGCTCAGCTCAGCGAACCTCGCGACGTCTAGAGCGGTTCTCAAGCGATCTAGGACCTCTGACCAAGCCCAAACGCCGGCTCGGACCTTCCCCGACCCAACACTCGGCATTGTCAGCCGGGGCCATCCATTGCCTGCCTGACATACCCGCCCGCGCTCAGCTCAGCGAACCTCGCGACGTCTAGAGCGGGTCTCAAGCGATCTAGGACCTCTGACCCCGCCCAAACGCCGGCTCGGACCTTCCCGACCCAACACTCGGCTTTGTCAGCCGGGGCCATCCATTGCCTGCCTGACATACCCGCTCCGCGCTCAGCTCAGCGAACCTCGCGACGTCTAGAGAGGGTCTCAAGCGATCTAGGGACCTCTGACCCCGCCCAAACGCCGGCTCGGACCTTTTCCGACCCAACACTCGGCTTTGTCAGCCGGGGCAATCCATTGCCTGCCTGACATACCCGCACCGCGCTCAACCCAGCGAACCTCGCGACGTCTAGAGAGGGTCTCAAGCGATCTAGGACCTCTGACCCCGCCCAAACGCTCGGCTCGGACCTTCACCGACCCAAACACTCGGCTTAGTCAGGCCCGGGGCAGCAATCCATTGCCTGCCTGACATACCACGCTCCGCCGGCTTCACCCAGCGAAAAACCTCGCGAAATCGTCTAGAGAGGGTCTCAAGCGATCTAGGACCTACTCGACCCCGTCCCCAACACGCCGGCTCGGACATTCTCAAGACCCAACACTCGGCTTTGTCAGGCCGAGGACCAGTCCATTGGCTGCCAGAACATACTCCGCTCCGCGCTCAATCCCAAAGCGAACCTCCGCGACGTGTCTAGAGTGGGTTCAGCGATCTTGGACCTTCTGAACCCACGCACCAAAACGCTCGGCGTCGAACTTCACCGACCCAAACACTGGCTTTGTCGGGCGGGGCGGGCCATCCATTGCCTGCCTGACATGTCCTAAATGCTCCGAACCTAAACGAACCTAACCGAACCTAACCGAACCTAACCGATTCTAACCGAACCTAACCGAACCTAACCGATTCTAACCGAACCTAACCTAACCTAACCTAACCTAAACTAACCTAACCGCGGCCAGGAGAAGCGCCCCAACACAGCCGAGACTAAGTTTGGCCCGCCGCGTCCATACACGTGCGCTCTTATCGCATCGTACCAACCTGACGGCGTTCACGGCCACGGCGGCAAAACCATGCCCGCACCGCCGTGCTCCGCGGCCTAGAGCAGCGAGGACAAAGTGCGCAAAGAAGCTACAACTTTGTTCAGCTTGCCATATTAACGCACATGTTTTTGTAAAAACGCGCTTCAACACCCAGCAAGCCATCAGAAACAGGAGGCTTAAACTGACACGGAAGAACGATTTTTTCTTTATTTTTGTTAACACAGATCAGAATCACGGGACAAGGAAACGTGTCTTCCCTTTTCGGGTTTCACTCTTGTTTCAAAGAGCAGGTGAATGGGAGACTCGTGGCTTACTCCGTCTGTGTGCTGACTGACACTGATAAGAAACATGAGAAGGAAGGACCATTTGTAACGTCACTTAGTACCATTGAGCTGAAGGCGTATTGAAAAAACAAAAACATACCATTTGACAAATGTCGGTTTGCGTTTCTTTAGAATGACTTTCCCGGCTGCCCGTGGTAGAGACATTGGCCAAAGTTTCATCAAAAGAGTCATTTAAACATATCTGAAAAAAGAAGAATGAGTGGGTCTAATCAAAGAGCCTTACGAGAAAAAAAAATCAAATTGGCATGATTGCAATGTCCAGCAGAGAAACTCGCGTACCGCCAAAGCCACTCGAGTTTTGTTCAGGGTGAGTCTTGGTCATACTTGTTCGTTACGTCTCCGTCTTTATTTCAGACTCAACTCGTTTTCGTAGGAACTGTCTAAGAAGGACACATCTTTCTGTTCTGATCTTTTCGGCTTTTCTATGAAAAAGTTATTTTTCTGCAAAAAATCGTAAAACAGAAAGGCGGCTTACATCTCAAATGAAAGATTAAGAATGAACATAAATCAGGATTGTAAGGGGAAGGGACTGTTTCAAAACCTCAACGTTTTGCGGTGTTCTTCGTCATTTTCATCCTTAAGCGACGTGACCTCCCAGGTTTTTGAAAATTTCTCTTTCACGAAATGACTCGCGTACGCTCCACTCCAAACAGAAGCCCTTGTAAATGGCTGCAAAAGAAGACGAAGAACGCACTAAGATACTACATAAAGAATAAATCGTTTGCGCAAGTCGTAGATTTAAACTTTGTTACTCACCTGGCCCTTTTTGCAGAGAAGCATCCATAACCTTTATTTTCCAGATGGGATCACATTTGAGTGGATTATCCTCAGCAAGCCCGCAAATTGCTGCCACAAACTTTGCATCGTAGACAGGGGGGTAAGGAATTTGCCCTTCATCCTGATTCAGACGGGAGGCAACTAATTAAAGAAAAACGCAAAATGGGAAAAAAATATTAATATGCGCTACGACTGATGTGAATGGTGGGTTACCCTAGACTGACACCATGGTTGAGGATTTCTGAAATGATACAGTGATCTTGTCAGAGTGAAAAAGGAGTGAGACTTTTCGGCCTTCCATTACGGGACGCTTTTCCGTGCAGGAGGGCCACCAATCTCTCAGGCACGCGCCCCCAGAAGAAACATAGGCCACTACTCTGGACGAGCCGTAAAACCGAAAGGTCACTTACTGGCTTTCGGGAAAAATAGGTTAGGGTTGACATCCAGACCGACAGTTCCGACTACACAACCGTTTGGACAAGACCATTAATTTGATTGGCCAACGTTTCTCTTACAAAATCCATCGATAGGCGACAGGTTACTGTTGGAAGAAGATACCTTCATAAGTGATCCGACTGGAATTGGTTAAAACGTCACCAAGCGGGAAAAGAAAAAAAGCCGGGGAGTGGCTTCCCCTAAAAAACAGGATCGAGTGGATAGTGGCTAATGTTTGAAAGCAACTTGCAGATAGTGGCGGCTTTTTCGAAAGCCACGTGCAGATGGCAGCCTTCTGCTTGGGGTGTCGATTGTGTCTCAATATTCCATAACCTTAACACTCTGATGCCGGGAAAAACACGCCCGATTCAACCATCACATCGAGGGGTACCTGCGAGTGAGGTGGGTGGTTGGTCTTCATTTATCAAATTTGTTCCAATCTGATGTCGTGTAACTCACCTTTACGATAACAAAACGAATGGGACACTGTAACGCAGGCAGAATGACACTTCTATGGGTGGCGTGTCTTGTATGAAGCGAAACAACCACGATGTCAGCGGCCTCTCTGTAACACCTTTCTCCGCTTTGGCGACTTTTAGCACGGGCGTTTTCTAACCTTACTATCCATAAAAAGGTTGTGATGCATTTTTCGTCTAGTGGTGTTTGTGCTAAAAGGCAGCACGCTCAGCAAATGAAAACAAAACAACGAACGTTCTTTCGAAAAGCCAGTCTCACAGACATGATGAATTTCAGACATTTCTTACAATCATGTGTTTACCACACTTAACTGAAAACTTCATAAACTCCTTCTTAAAATTAATAAACATTGCTTATAAATGTTTTGTAAACCCTCTTAGTTTAAAAGTGTCAATCAACATTTTAAATCGTTGATTAACGACAATTCCAAAAATAAATTAAAATCTACAAGCACGGCGATAAAGCCTGATAAAAACACTTATCCTTAATAAAAGAACAATATTTATATAAATAAGATAACAAAAAATTAAACAAATCTTAAAATGAGATTTCGACGAGGGTTGTAATGGAAAAGCATACCTCCGGCCCCTTTTTAACAGCCAATGAGGAATTGTTATTCAAAACTTACATTTCGTATTAAAAACTCTTGTGCAGCAGTTCACTGGATGAACCTTCTTCAAAGAAGATTAACAGGCCTCCCCCATCCCCTTATTATACCAAAGTCATTCCCCTTGGCCCACATCTTCCTTTCGACCTAACCGCTCGCAGCGCACTCTACCGGAATACAACCATAAACTTGGGGCGTACCGTGGGGGATGAACAGCGGCGAGGGCTCGCTCCCGTCTCTCAAGCTGCAGAAACATCGTCAGTTTAAGGTATGATGGCATGTTTGGTACAGATTGTTAGGGCAATAAGGACATGAAGTGGTTTTTAAATATTTGACGGGGAAAACCGTAGTTTGTAAGCAGTCAATGTGTTTTCTTGGCCTTTGTACAGATAGCTCTCGCTGGTAGCTTTTGTTACTGTAAGGCAGCATATAAGCAAACACCTTCAGTCACTTGGGTCAAGGGAGTCCGCCGGGGATTCGTGAGAAATCGTTGTCAGTATCATTGGTGATGCGATTTAAAGTGATTCACTCTTCTAACACGATACCCAACATTGACTCTCTTTTTGAGGACCAGACGTTTCGAGGTATTTTGATAAGTCACGTTTAACAGAATGTTTTTGAATGAAATGCAATGATATGTAAGAATACTAAAGGACAAGCGTTGCTGATGAGGTTAGGTCTGAAGGTTATTTTTGCTGTTCCCTGGAAAAAATATAAAAGACCTCTGCCTGATTCGAATCTTATCAATTTTTTTGTTATAAATCCCACTTCTTGAGGCCATTATTGTGGTTTCATTCTTATTTTTCGAAAGGGAATTCTTTGAGCACAGGTTTTTAATGAACTGCCCCTGATGAGCAGGCTCATTTTTACAATCCGTAAATGAATTTCGTCGCTTTTACAGATAAGAAGCTATAAAACATTTTGGATGAAAATGTTCCGTTGCAATAAATGTGCCAACCTTTTTAATTCCATCGGACAATTTATTTGTCATCTAGAGGATGAGCTACGAGCACTTCATGTAGGTATGAGTCCTGTGTTATTATATAAACGGTAAATTGATCACCTTTTAAACTTTTAAAAATTCCTTTGCAGGGGGGAGAAAAGGTTGATCACAATATGTGTTTCTACGAGTTTTTTCCTCAATGGACAAATCAGTTTACATGCTTTATATGCTATGCTTCATTTTCTTGTGCAAGCATGCTTGCAAAGCATTTAAAAGAATTACTTGCAGAAGACATGATTTTCATTGAAAGAAAGCCAACAGTGACTAGCAGACCTGAGGGGAAGCAATGATTTCACGTTTTTATGGTTCATTCATACAAAGCTCAATTTTTTAAATATTTCGTTACTCGAAAAAAGCAAAGTGTCTTCAACTTTTGAAAGTGTTTTAGGTAATTTGATCGAAACCATTCAGTGATGTGGTTACTGCGGAGATCAGGACGACTTATTTAAGGAGCTTTTTTTATAAGTTAAACTATTCAAAATGTAATTTTACTGTTTCTTTGTGCCAAAGAATACTCTCTGTAAAACAAAGAAAGACTCACTAACATGCAACGGTAAATCGAGGACATGGAACCCGCATGATGATGGCTATCTAAGATTGATGTTTGTTAAGCCGAGCGCGCGCGTTTGGGCACACTGTTGACTAAGGATTTGGAAAAATAAAACATAAATTTTAATGCAATAACCCCTTTCACCCGTGATATTTGCCTTAGTGTGAAACCTTTTTGGCGTGATTTGGGATTACACGCACTCACAGTGCATAAAAGCGTTAGCCATCAAAACCGCATTTATTCTGTTGCTAACGTGGCATAAAATCCCCCTTGACCAGGCCCCGTTTTAAACCAAACCAATAAACAAAAAATTGTGATCTCGTGGTCTTTGCGTAACGAAGGATAACTAAATTGAGAAACGAAACAATACAAAAAGCAAATATTTGATGCCTCGATTGACCAAGGATCGAAAAAAGAGACAATTTAAATTTTTGCAGCCTGCCCTTTGCTCTGCTTCTATCCTGCCAGCGTACAGGCAGCATTAATGACTCTTCTTTGTCGATTTTCATAATCAGTCCAAGAAAAGCGTTGCACGGGAAGTTTTGGCTGATGTGCGCGTCATTTCTAAAACGAACGCACGTCAGAATCCAGTAAGAAGAAAAGAAGGGTTAATTAGCAGGCCTTTTACACCTTCTTTCATTTGGTGCATACCAGGTGGCAAACCTCGCTTTTAAGCAGTGCAAACACGATTTCACAACATGCGCCTCTTTTCATGCTTCTATAAAAAACATTCTCTTTCGTGATCACAGGCCGGGTTGCCGACACAATTGTTCAACAAAAGCGCAGTTGTTCATCCTGAACATGCAAACATTTATGGCATATCAGTTCTGGATTTGGAGGCTAGTGATATAGGTTACGAGTCCTGTTCGTGTGCTGCTCATCACCGTTTGCCTCCTTTCAGAAACGTCATTTTGGTTGACACGGAAAGGAAAATGAAGGTATGTCTGCGTCAATAAAATGTTTGATCACTCGACATCACAGTTGAATAAGCGGTATATTTGTGTGATCCAGACTTCAGCGTTTTTTAATGTGTAAATGATTTTGTCTGCGTGTTGGAATTAAAGGTTAGGTTTGGGTGACCATGACTCATCTCTTTTTTCTTCTCTTTTTTTTTTGTTTTAGCCTGCTTCAAAAGAGTCATGTTTAGTAACATTGCCACCCGAAATATGGCAGATGGTTTTAGAAAGCAACGTCATCAGTGATAGTGATGCTGCAAATGCACTGTCAGGACTAGCATTGAGCATCCCTTCGCCATCTCTGATGTGGAAACGACGTTGTCCTCATTTATCACTATGTCTTTGCAGTGAAAGTGTTGTCCTGGACCATGCTTGTTTTATAAAACGACTCGTCATCGAAAATCGACACTACCCTGCTGAGTGTTCCGGACGGCTTATGGTTGGCTCACTTTTATCTATTCAATGTTTCGCAAAGTGTTGTGTTTCTTTTTTGTCTCAGTCTTTGTTCTATGGCATTCCAGGGCAGCCTTCTGTCACTGACGAAAGACGAAAGGCCTT